>BJCM01082152.1:0-12971 GCA_018326385.1 Flaveria bidentis | reverse complement strand
AGTTCTCTTCAGTAGTTGTGATGGTTTACCTTCAGTAGTTGTTTTTACTTTTTCAGTAGTTTGTAATCAATAGTTTAGTATAATGTAAAACATCTGAAGTTCTTACACTTCAGATGTTATAGGTTCAGTAGTTATAGAATACTTAAGCTTTTATTGTAAGATGTCCTCAGTTGTTGTGGACATCTTCAGTAGTTTTCAGTTATTTTCAGTTGTTTGTATAATCTGTTAGATGTCACTATCAGGTGACATCTGCTGACGTCACATTCCTCTATAAAGGGAATGTTGACCGAATTTGTAAAAGTAGGAAGCTTATGAATGAATGAAAATATTATCCTTTGCAGAAAACTTTCTCTCTCTATAACCGTCACTGTTTGATTGAATATTCATATTATTCTTGCTTAAATTTCATCTAATTCTAGTACTATTCCGCTGCAAATCATAACCTAATTGATCAAACTAGATCTTAGATCCTAACATAAAGTTGTTTGGATGACCAAGTCCAAGAGAAAAAACTTGATCAGAAAGACCAAAAGAAATGCAAGGAAGGCTGAGGAGATCAAGGCCACCTTCAGCTCTGCATAGAAACAAGTTTTTGTTTTTTCATGATTCGAAGTGGTTAAAACTGAGGACATGAAGTTGAACTCTAATAACAAGAGTTCTAGTTCATATCAAAGTTTTCCTATTATCAAGAAGAAGGTATAAGTTGTGTACCACTGCTATAGAACATAAACCATCAAGCTCTAAGTGTAGTTCCAACCCCACAAGAACTACCACATCATCTGAGAAGATGAAGATGGAGAGTGAAAGTTATCAAGTCCAGCCTTGTTTTTAGAAGAAGACTCCTAGAAGGAAGAAAATAGACTGTGTTATGTGTGGGAGTATCTCTCATCTTGCTAAGAATTGTATCTACAATCCAAAGAGTATTCTCCATATCACAAAGAAAGAAACTTCTAAGAGTCTGGAGAAGAAGAAGAAAGCTTCGGAAGGAAAATATGTTTCCTTTGGAAGCTCCAAAATGAAGAGGAAGACAAGTGGAAACTTTCCTTCGGAAGAAACTTTGGTCTCGAAAGAAAGGAATGCTTCCGAAGTACTAAAGCTTGATGCAGTGAAAGAAAGATCTTCCAAAGGACCAGTCATCAAAACTTCCAAAGTCAACAAAATTTTCAAATTATTAAAGGTCAAGACTAAGCTTCCAAAGGTGGTATGGAAGACAAAGAAAGACCAAGTGGCTGAAAGTTCTTCAACAACTTCAGCAAATGATCCATCCGACATTACTATAGGATCAATTATTGTTGCATTGTCTTCAACTTATTTTGATGAGCCCAAAACCGATGAGGCTTGGGTTTCTAAATGTAACTAATCATTTTCTTTGTGTAGGAACAGCTCAAGACAAACAAAAATGTCTGGATCATTGATAGTAGTTGTTCCCGGCACATGACAGGCAATAGGTCACTACTCCAAAATTTTGAAGAACTGATGGAGGGCTGGTTGCTTTTGGAGGATATGAAGATGATTACATTTCTTGAAGGGTCAAGGTTACAAATGGTAAGCTCAACATTGAGAAGGTAAACTTTGTCAAAGAGCTTGGATACAATCTTCTGAGTGTATCCCAATTTTATGATCAGAGTCATAACATGCTCTTCACTGAGCATGAGTGCATTGTTCTCAAGCCCGGGGTGGTCATTCCTCATGAGCATATCTTGCTCAGAGTCCTTAGGATAGGGAACATGTACGAGATGGATTTGCAAGAAACATATCTCTCAGGAGAAATTTCATGCTTTCTATCTAAAGCAAATAGTGATGAGTCTTTCCTTTGGCATAAAAGAATGTGCCATGTAAACTTTAAAAACATGAACAAACTTATTAAGAATGATTAGGTAACAGGAATGCCAAAGAAAGATTTTACAAGTGATTACCATTTAGTGGCATGCCTAAAAGGGAAGCAACACAAGGTATCTCACAAACCAAAGGAAAGAAACTCCATCACTACTCCCCTAGACTTGTTACATATGGATCTCTTCGGCCCCACCAGTGTAATGAGTCTAGGAAGGACCTTTTACTGTTTAGTGATCATACATGACTTTACAAGATTCACTTGAGTCTTCTTCCTTAGAACTAAGGATGAGACTCTTAACTCTAAACTGCCCATCATTTTCATAGGTTCCTCAGGTCATTTGGATGTCCTTGCACCATCTTGAATACCAAAGATCAAATTGCCAAGTTTGCTGTGAAATCAGATGATGGAAACCTTGTTAGATACTCTTACCAAGCTAAGGCTTAGAGAGTATACAATCTCAGAACTAGAGTAGTTGAGGAGTCAGCCAATGTGACTTTCAATGAGCACAATTCCAGTGTGAAAGGTTCTGGTCCTGATTGGCTATTTGATCTTGATTTAGTTACCAACTGTTTTAACGGATCTTGTGAGCATGTTTCATGGTCTACAGAAATTTTACCTACATGTGATCCTGATCCAAGATTTGAGCTAAGAAGACCTTCAAGTTATACATCTTCGACTCTAGTTGTAACTAACTATACAAATAAAGTTTCTATCAACACAAAAATGACAAATTCAGCTGATACATCTGAGATGCCTTCAAATTACAACTCAGAGGCTACATAACTAGATAAAGAAGCTTTAAATGTAGAAGAAAATGGTGGTGGTGATAATGATCAAGAATTTCTTGATACTGACAATCACTCCATAGAAGACAACATCAATGATGTCACACACTCTTTGGATCAAGTCTCTCTTGATAAGTCTGACGTTATGGTAGGAGAAACATCAATGCCAGACCTAAATTTCTCTAATATAGATCTCTCTCAGCAACTTGTTGTGATCCCTCAGCTAAGGATCCACAAGTCTCATCCTACATCAAACATCATTAGAAATGTTGACACAGGGGTAAGAACAAGAGGACAAACCGATGGAGCTAATGTTTGTCTTAACTCTAGTTTCTTATCTCAAATAGAGCCCAAGAAGATTGATGAGGCTCTGAAGGATAGAAGTTGGGTTGAACCTATGCAAGAGGAGTTGCTTCAATTCAAAAGACATAAGGTTAGGAACCTATGTCCTCTTCCTCATGGGAAGACTATTGTAAGAACCAAATGGGTATTTTGGAAGAAGAAATATGATAGTGGACTTGTCCACAAGAACAAGGCTAGACTAGTTGTTCAAGGATATACTCAAGAAGAAATAATTGACTACACAGATGTCTGTCTTTTCTCTTGTTGCAAGACTTGAAGCTGTTAGGATATTTCTAGCTTTTGCTGCATCCAAAAACTTCAAGGTTTACCAGTTTGATGTCAAGTGTGCTTTTCTATATGGGGTAATTGATAAAGAGGTGTATGTAAAACAATCACCTAGTTTTTTACAGATCTTGATCATCCTAATTATGTATGTAATCTTGATAAAG
Organism: Flaveria bidentis; assembly: GCA_018326385.1. NCBI lineage: Eukaryota > Viridiplantae > Streptophyta > Magnoliopsida > Asterales > Asteraceae > Flaveria > Flaveria bidentis. The sequence goes on along the minus strand of BJCM01082152.1, from coordinate 9,558 downwards.
CTCTTTATGGGCTGCATTAAGCACCAAGGAAGTGGTATGAGACTCTATCTTAATATCTTTGTCAGCATGGATACAAGAGGTGTACTATTGATGGAGCTCTTTTCATCAAAGGAACAGGAGATGACATTAAGCTAATTCAAGAATATGTAGATGACATTATCTTTGGGTCGACTAATTCAAAGCACTGCAATGCCTTTGAAAAGCTGATGAAAGACTAGTTTGAAATGAGTGCCATGGGGAAATTCAATTTCTTTCTCGGAATTCAAGTGAAGCTAGTTGAAAATGGCATCTTCATAAATCAGTCAAAGTATGTTCAAGACATAATTAAAAGGTTCAACATGACTGATTATAAGGTTGCTAAGACACCTACAGCTAGAAACCACTCTCTTGAGCCTGATCTTGAGGGGAAGTGTGTTGATGAGCATCTCTTCAAGGTAATGATTGGGTCTCTTAAGTACATCATAGCTAGCAGGCCTGATATCATGTTTGCTACTTACATCAATGCAAGATATGAAGCCAACCCTAAGATGTCACACCTAATCACTATCAAAAGAATTTTAAGATACCTCAAAGGTGCTCCAACACTTGGCCTTTGGTAACCAAAGAACTCTGAATTTAAAATGTATGCTTATACAGATAGTAACTGTGGTGGATACAACATGACTGAAAAGTTTACATCTGGGGGATGTTAATTTCTGGGTGGAAGGATAGTCTCTTGGCAATGTAAGAAACAATCCTGTGTATCTGCATTAACTGCTGAGGCTAAATACATTGCTGCTGCAAGCTGCTGTGCTCAAGTACTTTGGATTCAAAATCAGATGTTGGACTACGGATCCAACTTCAAGGAGACTCTCATCCATATAAACAACAATAGTTCTATCTCAATCACAGAAAAACATGTGCAACACTCAACGACAAAGCACATCAATATCAGGTATCATTTAATTAGAGATAACTTTGAAAAGGGATTAATCAAACTAGTCAAGGTTAACACAAATGAACAATATGCTGATCCGTTCACCAAAGCTTTTGATGAACAAATATTCAAGTATCATACATCAGCTATTGGGATGATTAACTTTGAGTAGCTTTTCTTAAAACTTAATCATATTATTTCTAAAACCTGTGTGTCCTAAGTGGTCTATTTCATCACCTTCATAAAGCTCTTGTTTTCTCTGGATGAAATTTTTTAGAAGAACTTTCCTTAGATTTTTGAAAATCTTGAAGTTTTAAGTCCTTTGGAAGATATAAATTTTATCTTCGGAAGAAACTTATGCCTTTAAAACAAATAACTCCCTGAGTAAATTGCCTTCGGAAGAAATGTCTGAAATCTTTTCTGAAGCTTAAAAATTTTTCTCTTAGGTAGTTACATGATTTCAAGGACAATTTTCTTCTGAATCAAATTAACTCTCGGAAGCTTTATTCTTAACTGAATAAAACTTTTAAGTCTTAATTCTATTCCGAAGCAAACTTTTCAAAACTCTCAGGAAATTCTTCCGATGTCAGTTTGGATTTAGAAGCTTTTTCATTAAATCTTCTTAAGACAATTTACACTCAGAAGCCTTTTTGACTTCCAAGAAAACTACTTTTTCAGAGGTGCAACCGCCATCCAGATTTCATAGTTTATCCTCTCTCATTAACTTTGTCTTAAATCCTTTTCACATATAAACCTAATGGTTTCCCCCTCTTTCTGTCATCTTCATTTTTCCTCCAAACCTAAATTCCCAAAATTCTCTTTGCAACCGCCTTCGTTCTTTCCTTCACCATAAAGCTTTCCTAAATGGCCAACCTTAACAGAAGAAATGACCCTAATTTCTCCATGCAGTTACACAGGTAGCACAATTAGGTTGCCCTATTAAACTCTAAAAAAGATCCACACTTCTAAAAGGTTTGCCAATTCTTGGCTTTGTCTAACTATTCCACCTCCCTCACCATCGATCTTGTTCTTTATGAGGATCATCTGCTTGATTTCTGGAAAACTTGTCAAGAGGTTATTCTAGATGGGGAGAAGGCACTATCTGCTACAGTGTAGGGGAGGACAATCGTCATCACTCCAGTCATCATAAACACTTATCTTCAGCTGGATGATATGGAAGGTGAATTGTCATTTCCTAAAGAAGCTATTAACCAATCCTTATAGCAGATGGGCTATGAAAGGAATTTCTCTGTAAAGACCTTCATGAAAGGGAAGGTCTCATCCCAGTGGAAGTACTTACTACATGTGGTCATCCACAACTTATACAACAAGCATGGGGGTTGGGACTAGATTCCTGAAGATCTCTCCTTCATAGTGCATGAGATGGTTCAGGGGGTCAAGTTCAGGTATTCTCAATTTGTCAATACAAATTTTCTTGCTAACTTAGACTCCTTAGAATATTACATGTTTCTTAGATATGTTCAACACATTCTTAACTGTGAACTAGGCTCATAGTTGAGGGAAACATATAATATTCTTAAATTGGGACAGATGATGTCAAACATATTTAAAATCTTGAAGAATCCAACTATTAGCTTCTATGAGATAGAAACAGCCCTGGTCCCAAAAATGTTAGAGCTCATTGCTCTAGGTGAAAACTTGGCAACACAAGCTAGTTTTGAACCCACACCTTCTACATCTCAACCACCAAAACAGCTACAAATTACCCTCACTTACTATAGATTATCCAAGCAACCCCTGCATAAGCTATTCACTATGTGCAGGCCCCCATATCACTACCCACACAGGAAGAATTGGAAACTAAAGCTCCCACTTCTCCTGAGGAGCAAACCACTCCCATCACTTCAACTATCAGTCCTGAGGTTCCTCATATTCATAGTGATAAGCTCACAAGCCCAACAACTTTAAGCCTTCACTCTGAGTCTCTAAACTTAGATGATCAACCTTTAAGGGACAACTACCATCCCCAGCCTTTATATCTAACCCAACAAATTCCTAACCTTGACTTCTATACTGATGAAAATTTAGGCTTCAGTAACTACCATGAGTCTCTCTTAACCTCCATTACTCAAAGAGAGATGAGTGCTCCTGAATCACCTATGTCTAGCCCACATCAGTCACATATCACTGAGGTGGATACTTCTGAATCTGTTCAGGTTATCCATATGGAAGAGGATCTCACTTCAGCAAGTGATTACATCACTAAGACCTCAACCATGGCAAGTCAGCCCATTGACACTTCAGTTGAAGCTTTCATTGAGCAGAGGAAAACTAGCAGGCAAGAACTCCAGGCTAGTGGTATGAGTGAAGACTTTGGTCCAATTCTCTCACCCCCTAATGATTATTCTCATGAAGATCAGGGGAATCTAAGACTAATGGTGCAAAAACTGTTAAAAACATGAACCTATCTAGTCTCCAAGGTTAGTCACCTTGAATCTCAGGTGAATATCCTATAAAATAGGGTCAATGATCAGCAACTTGAGATATCTTATCTTAAGGAAAAACTAGTTGGGCGACCTTTAAGAAGAGCTCAAACAGAAACACAAGAACCTGTGAATATGGTTGATCAAACCTCTAGCTCATCTATGCAAGTGGGTGATGCTACCAAAAAAGGGGAGAAAGTCACCACAGACATAGAATCTAGGAGTTCTTCACAAAGCATGGACATTAAGGACTCACCATCTTCACTTGTAACTGTCCATACTCAACAACTTACTCAAGTTCACATTGATGTGGACTTAGTAGACTCCTACATTCAGAGTCTCTTTGAGGAAAGCATACCAAGGGCTGTATCATCTCCACCCAAGGAACTTCCAATTACATCATAGGGTGGATGTATGATACAAACACTCAGGATGATGAGTTTAGGGCAGCCAGGTTAAGCTACTTGCAAAACAGGAACTATGATATTGATGATATCATCTCCTCCCCTTAGATGAATTAAATAAACTAGCTAGCATGGAATTTTCAAAGGAAAGAAAGGAGGTAGAGGATGAAAGATTACTTCTTCAAATCAAAGAAGAAAGAAGACAAAAAAGACTCTACAAGCATGTGCCTATGCTCTCCCCACTTTAAGAAAGTCCTGTACAAAAGGATGTGGCTCCATAGAACCTTAGGTAAACAAAGAAACTGATAGGATCAAAATAATCAATTACCTGAGTGCTACACGCCACTATCAGGAAAATGCCTTTCTTCCCTTATCATTTGAATACAATGAGTTTGAGTATCTCAAATAGCTTGAACTTGAAGTAACCATAAAAAGAAAAATCACAAAGAAGTGGTTGAGGGAAGAGGCTTCAAATTCAAGAGCCACCATCGAGAAGAGTATGAAGAAGTCTAATAATAGGCAAAGGATGATGAGCATCTTGAAGCTGTATGGATTCTCCGGAAGGAGACTTGGCCCCATGTCTCTATCCACTATGGATGAGCATATAAGGGTAATCAAGAAGAAAATTTAAAGAGGAGAACTAGTTGACTTACACTCCCCACCAAGTCAGGTCCCTCAAGAAATAGAGGTTAAGGTTGAACCATTTGAGACAACACAACCTAAACCTATGGCTGAGCATCAGCAAGCTTCTACTTCTGATCCACAGTAGGGTTTTGTCTCCTGTCAATCTGAAACTGTGAGAGAGGAAGACCCAACTAAGAAAGACAAAGAAGATCGACAGGGTGTTGTAGGCCAGTCTTCTCAATTAAAATTTTCAAAAAGGAGAAAAAGGATAGCTTCTAAACCAAAGCCAAAGAAGAAGAAGAAAGAGGCATCCATTTTCAAACCTTAAGTTGATTCAAAACATCTTGAGGATGTGTAACAAGAGAATACTACACCAACTCCAATTCAAGTAGCTCCTCTAGCATTGGGAAGACCCATCTTGTCCTGGATATACACTACAAATCCTAAAAGATGGCATGTCATTAGAGATCAAGGTATTGAAAATGTCTATGCAGGACCGGTGAAGGGTAGTCACTTACAACACAACAACACAATAAGGAGAGAACACTTTACTGATCTAATAGTGAAACTGGATTAACTACAAGTAAAGACACTAAGAACACAAGTAAGACACAAAACTAGAGAACAAATACACAAGGAGATAGTTTTCAAGGTTGCAGTATATTTCTTTCTCAAGTTCTATTACAAGTGTTACAAAGCATATTCTAAAAGTTACAAGAACATAAGATACTTATACTACATCCTACAACTGGCCATACTATGAAAGCCAGCTGGATACAATTGACTAGACAAAAAAAACAAAATCAATTGTAGAGTCAAAAAGGTAGATTGCCTTTTTGATGTTTTGACTATGACATGCCATAGCTCACATAATAATATATTACAAAAAGGATAAAGTACATAAAGTAGAAAGTTATAGACTGAAGACCTTAATGTATAGTTACCAAAAGTATGTACCTTTTCACCAACTCATGAAAGTTGGTGACTTTACAGAGTTGTAGCGGAAAGGGGTCCAGCTTTATAGAAAAGTACATAAGATAAAGCATGTTGTTAAAAGTCTTTGGAAGAAATCTATCTTCAAGTGTTGGCTTCGGAAGACTTTGTATCTGAAGCTTCGGAAGACTTCATCTTTTGGCTTCGGAAGATATTGGTCTTGGCTTCGAAAGATTTAATACTTAGAATATTTCTGTGGCTTGTGTGAAACTTCCAAAGCACTCTACTTCTGTAAGCTTGTGCATGCATGCAGGAGAGACTTTGGGTGTTTGGGTTGAATCAACCTTAACATATATTCTCTACAAACTCCCCCTAGGCTAATGCTACCAAAACACTTAGAAAACTTCAGATATTGACAGTCCTTACTAAGATAATGACCAAACCCTTCTTCATGAGATGATCAGGATCCTTCAGACTCTCAATATGTCTTCTCATATCAAAGAGATCATGCAGAGGCAGGTTGAACATGTCTTTCCATGTGTAGACATCCTTAATGCCTTGATCTCTAAGGACAAACCACCTTTCTGGATTTGTGGTGTATGTCGAGGACAGGATAGGTCTTCCTGATGCTTGAGGAGCTACTTGAGTAGGAGTTAGTTGAGCATCCTCTGATTGTACATCCATTAGATGTTCTGACTCATCCTGAGGGCTAGAGATGAATGCTTCTTATTTCTTCTTTGACTTTGGTTTAGAAGCCATCCTTTTTCTCCTCTTAGAACCTTTTAACTGAGAAGACTGGCCTGCAACACCTGGTTGATCTTCATTGTCTTTCTCAATTGAGTTTTCCTCTCTCACAGGGTCAGATTAAGAGGGGATAGAACCCTGCTGTGGTTTAGAAGATGAAGCTTGCTGAGATTTAGTAGGAGGTTCTGGTTGTGTTGTCTCTGGTTGTTCAACCTTAACCTCCACTTCAGGTGGAGCTTGACTTGGAGGGGAGTGTAAGTCAATTAGCTTTCCACTCTTGATCTTCTGCTTGATTACCCTTATATGCTCATCCATAGTGGATAGAGACATAGGGCCAAGTCTCCTTCCGGAGAATCCATACAGCTTCAAGAAACTCGTCATCCTGTGCATGTCTGCAGACTTCTTCATGCTCTTTTGGATGATGGCTCTTGACTTTACAGCTTCTTCCCTTAGCTTCCTTTTCGTTATATTTCTCTCTTTGACTTTCTCAAGTTCAAGTTATTTGAGGTACTCAAACTCAATATAGTCAAATGGCAGGGGAAGAAGTGCAGCAGCCTGGTAGAGACCTGTGGTACTCATGTAGTTGATCATTTTGATCCTATCTTATTTTTTATCTACCTGAGGTTCTTGTGGCACCACATACTCTTGCTCAGGACTTTCTTGAACAGGGGAAAGAGAAGGAACATGCTTGTATAATCTTTTCTTTTTTCTTTATTCTTTGATCTGAATAAGTAGTTTTGCATTTTCTGCCTCCATTCTTTGTTTTGACAATTCCTTGTCAGCCAGTTCATTCAACTCATCTAAGGGGAGAGAAATAATGTTGTCTTTATCATAGTTCCTAGTCTGTAGGTAATTGATCCTGATTGTCCTCAACTCATCATTCTAAGTATCTGGTCTGGGGGAAGCCCTGATAGCAGACTCCATGAGCCTTGCAGACCTAGAAGATGAACCTTCTCCCCTTAGCATCCTTTTCCTCTCTCTCTCCTCCTCCTCAATCTCCTTAATCTCCTCAGATGTCATCTTTCTTTTCCCTTTGTCAATCACTGACCTTAGTGACTCAGGGTGGAGAGTGCTTTGGCCTTCATTGCTTGGTGTAGCCTCCAAGCTCTGGCTAGAGAGAGGTTGACAAGCACCTTCACCAGTAGGTGTCTCAAAAGGGATATGAATCTCTGCAACAGTTGATGATGATGAGACAGGGCTCTCAGGTTCTGCCACTGGGCCTTCAGTCAAGGTTTCCCCTATGAAACTAATCTTAGGGTCTGCCTTAACATCTAGTTCACCGTTGGAATTGCCTGATTGCCTTATTCTCCTTCTGAAATTGAACTATGTAGTGATATTGTCTTGGATTCTTTGAGCCAGCCTGTCAGCTTGTCTTGATTGGCTTTGATTGACAAGTGGCATGTTGACTAGATCTAGACCTTCATAGAAGTTCAAGGTCTGAAAGTTGAAGACCTTTTGCTGCCCTTGAACTCTAAGAGTGATGAGGGCTCTTTTGTTGTTGTCATACCTCCACCCAATGATGTGATTTGAAGTTGGTGGAGATGACATAGCCCTTGGTATTCCTTCCTCAAACAGACTCTGTATGTAGGAGTCTATGGAGTCCACATCAATGTGAACTTGAGGAAGTTGCTGAGTACGCACAATTGCAAGTGAGGATGGTGAGTCCTCAATGTCTACACTCCCTGAAGAACTCCCAGGTTCCATGATCGTAATGACTTTCTCCCCCTTTTTGGTAGCATCACCTACTTGCATAGGTGAGCCAGGAGTTAGGTCAATCACATCCACAGGTTCTTTTGTTCCCGGTTGAGCTCTTCTTAAGGGTCTCTCAGCTAGTTTTTCCTTAAGGTAAGAAATCTCAAGTTGCCGATCATTGATCCTATTATGTAAGGTAGTCACCTGAGATTCAAGGTGACATACCTTTGGGTGCTTGTTTTAGATAGTTTTGGCACCTTTAGTCTCAAATTCCCCTCATCTTCATTAGAAGAGTCCTTGGGGGATGAGATGATTGGACCAGAGTCCTCTCTCTCACCACTAGCTTGAGGTTCTTGGCTGCTGGATTTCCTCTGCTCATTGGAAGTCTCAGTTGCGATGTCAATGGGCTGAGTTGATATGGTTGAGGTCTTAATGATGAATCACTTTCAAAAGTGAGAGCCTATTCCATATGGACATCCTGAACAGGTTCAGAAGTGTCCACCTTAGTAGTAGGTGATTAATGTGGGCTAGACAGAGGGAATTAAGGAGTACTCATCTCTCTTTGAGTAGGGGAAAAAAGAGAGATTCATGATACTCACTGAAGCCTAAGTCGTCATTAGTGTATAATTCAAGGTTTGGGATAGGTTGGTTTAGATCCAAAGATTGGGGGTGGTAACTTTCCCCTGAAGGTTGATCACTTAAGTGTTAAGACTCAGAGTGATGGCTTAAGGCAGTCGGGCTTATGAGCTCATCAAGCTGAGCATGAGGAACCTCAGCACTGATCCTTGAACAGATGGGAGTGGTTTGCTCCTCAGGAGAAATGAGAGATCTAGTATACACTTCTTCCTGTGTGGGTGAGTGTATGGGAGCCTCCACAGACTTAATAGTCTGAGTAGGGGTTCGTTTGGATTTTCTTTGGTAGGTGAGGGTGATTTGTGGTTGTTGAGGTGATTAGGATGTAAAAGGTGTGGGTTCAACATTAGTTGGTGTTGCTAAGTTATCACCTTGAGCAATAAGCTCTAATATTTTTGGGACAAGGGCTGTTTCTACCCTAGAGAAGCCAACAGTGGGCTTTCTCAAGATTTTAAAGATGTTGGGCTTCATCTATCCCAATTTAAGAATATTACCTGTTCCCCTTAACTGTGAGCACAGTTCATAGTTAAGAATGTGTTGAACATATCTAGGGAACATATAATACTCTAAGGAGTCCAAGTTAGCAAGCAAATTTGTATATACAAACTGAGAGTACCCAAACTTGACTCCCAGAATCATTCCATGGACAATGAAGGAGAGATCTTCAGGAATCTGGTCACATCCACCATGCTTGTTTGATAAGTTGTGGATAACCACATGGAGCAGGAATTTCCATTTGGATGAGACCTTCCCTTTCCTGAAGGTCTTGATAGAAAAATCTCCCTCATATCCCATCTGCACAAATGAATGATTTACAACTTCCTTTGGGAAGAACACCTCACCTTCTTTATCATCCAGCTGAAGATGCATGTTGATGATGGCCGGAGTCATGAAGACTGTTCTCCCCTGCATTGTAGCAGACAGTGCCTTCTCCCCGTCCATGATGAGCTCTTGGCAGGTCTTCCAGAAATCGAGTAGATTGTAACGCCCCGTTTTCCGGAGACCTTACAATTGGCCATTCACCATGATAATTATATAAAACACACAAACGTACAAATTCAAGCAGCGGAATTAAACTTTAACAAACCATTCAAGTCCTTAAAAACACTGCTGTTAGGCAGTACCGTTTGGTTGAAATTAGTTTACAAAGAACAGTTTACCACATTAC
>BJCM01082151.1:0-25685 GCA_018326385.1 Flaveria bidentis | reverse complement strand
ACTGAACCATGCTAATGGTTCAGTCGTACGAATGAAAACTACAAACCTATAAATACCACTTAATTCGTGAAAAAAAGGAATTGAGAACAATTCGATAACACTTCGAATATACATAAACCCTAGCCATCTAGAGCGTCCAGAACATCTAATCCAACTTCATAGTTCATTCTTGATCGATTCCTACTCGTTCTTAACGTTTAGTTTATTCTTATATTGATCGAGTTAACGTTCTCACTGATTGGATCGCCAATCAAATAGGTTCCGCATTATTTGATCTGGTTTCACACTTTATTAGTTAGTATTCCGTACGTACACAATCCTGACAAGTGGTATCAAAGCTTTGGCTCTTGAATTTGCGTGTGATTCGATTAGTTTTGGTGTTAAAATTAACGTTTTCATTCAAAAGAGTCATTCTTTTGAGTCAAAAAGTGTTTTCGACGTTTTCTGGCATTAAAGTTTTGATTTTTCACTATACGGCAGAGTAGGGTTCTTGGGAAAATCGCGTTTTTGTGTCAAAGTGTCAAAATCTTCGATTTTGCCAAAATAGCAGCCTTTAGTCGCACGATTAGCTCATTCGTACGATTGAACTCATTTGTACACTCCATTCGCACGACTGAACTCAGTCGCACTCTTCATTCGCACGACTGAACAACTCCAGTCGTTTGAGTCCATTCGTCTTGTTCATACGCACGATTGAAACCAATCATACGATTGAATTCATTCGCACCCTTCATTCACACGAGTGAACCATACTTAGAGTTCATTCGTACGATTGAAACTGTCATGTTCTCCAAGTACCAAGTTTATACTAATGGAAGATCAGTTTGTTGTGTTTACTGCCGGGAAGGACTCCCGCATCCAGAACCTTCTGCTTCTGGAAAATGAGATAGGAAATCATAATAAACCACCAAAGCTTATAACGTTAGATGACTATCCACAATGGAAAAAGCGGTAATAGATTTACTTAAATGGAGTTGATCCCAATCTTTGGACATCCATCAAGACTGGTTACACGGTGCCAATCAGTGCTAATGGAGTCAAGCTAACTTTGGGAGGAATGAATGAAACACAAAAGATACTCTTCAATGTTGAGAAGAAAGTTTATGCCCTGTTGACTCAATCAATACCGAAAGACATCTTTCATCAGTTTTCTGAGAACAAACAGGCCAAAAAGCTATGAGAGGCTTTAGAGAAGAGATATGATGGTAATCAACGTGAAATGCACTAAAGGCTAAGGCTCTTAAGAAGGAGTTTGATAATTTCTCCTCAATAGGGAATGAGAGCCTGGATGACATAATTGACAGATTCTATCATCTTATGAGTGAGCTACACACTCATGGTGTAACCACATCAATGGAAGATAAAGTTTCAAGTTTTGCTGATGGGTTGCCTGATAAATGGGATTCATTTGTGTCCAATCTTAGACAGAATGGCATTCTAGCAACATTGGACATAAATGAATTCATCTTGAAGTTGAGAGAGGAAGATCTGAGGATGAAGTACAAGTCAAAGAAAGGATCCTATGTTCAGGATCCTTCAATCTACAACTCAGTCTCCTCTCCAGCTGTTTCAGGAGCCCCTTTACAAACAACTTTTGTGTCTAGTTCATCTGCTTCTTCCCAAACCACTGCTTCAGGACCAGAAACGTCAAGGTCATCTACTACCCAATATATAGTGCTTGAAGCCAATACTACAAAGTTGAAGAGCGAGAATCTCGGTAATATCATAGTGGAAGTTGCAAAGGAGCACATGGATCTTCTACCAGCTGTTGTCCAATCCTATGATGGTTTAGTTGCCATGAAGATTGGAAATTGTCATCGCGTAGATGAAGACTACGAGCAAGTTGATGAGAATGAACTACAGAGAATGGACATCATGTGGGCCTTGGCAAGTGTATTTAGAAGAGCTAAAAAGTTTGTCAAGAAGACGAGGCAAAATCTAATAGCCACTAAGGACACGACGTTTGGTTTTGACAAAACCAAAATAACATGCTTTAACTGTGGTGAGAATGGGCACTTTAAACGTGAATGTGTAAAGCCCAAGAAAACAGGTAATGGAAATCCATTTCCGACCTTCAACTGTCAAGACAAGGACATAATTGGAACTGCCTCTTCAAGAAACGAAACAAAGGCTCTTACAACTCAAGGTGATGAAGGACAAGACTGGTCCTTCAGGTTTGTTTCTCCTAGAGAATCAAATATTGCCTTTGTTGAAGCAGTAGACGATGGGTCTGATAGTGAAGTTAAGAGTGCAGCTGAGCAAGCGATGTCGGATAACGAAGAAGATGCGAACATGGTAAATCACCTGATTGAAGAAGAGCTTAGAGCAACAAGTTCAGAAACTCCAGCAACCAAAGGATCTAATTTTGCCTTGATGGCTGATTCAACCGATTCATCACAGGTAAGTTCTCTAGACCTGTTATTTGATAAACATGCTTGTCATGAATGTGATAAATTTAGAGAAAGCATTGATCTGAAATTTTTTAGGTTATTAGAATATAATGATAACTTAGTAAATGATTTACAACTCTGCACTGAAGCTAATCGTATATTAAAACAAAATGAGTGCAGTTTTAAAGAAAAGATAGAACTTTTGGGGAACAACAAAGGGAAACCGAGGTTGTTGCTTTAAATCAATCAAACTATATAAAGTTTTATTTAAATTCCTTAGAAGATACCAAAAACAAAAAAGCAGCTTTGGAAGTCGAGGTAAATTCGTTAAAACAAAAACTGCATAGTTGGGCTAGTTCTTCTCACATAGTTTAAAACTTAGTAAAAGAACGAAACAATGGGGAAGGTTTGGGGTACAAAGTAGTTGCACCACCACATGAAATCCTTTTAAATACAAAATGTAGACCTGTAAATGATAACCTAGTAAAGGATCATGTGGTGTCCACTGCTTTGGTTAGTGATCCTGATTTCGTAGTCAAATCTGTACAGAAGATCTCTAGAAAGAAGGAGCCTACTTTGAAATCTAAAGGTAAAATACTAGTTGAGAATTTGAATGATAAAATCAAAAAGGTTAAGGTAAAATCAGGGTCATAAACGTCTAATTCAGAACCAAAATTGATTAAACCAGTTAACCATAAACATGTTGATCATCAAAGTCCAAATAAAATGAAAGCTAAAGATGTTCAAAATATTAAAACAATTAAGTTTATTAATAAGGATGAAACATCTAATAGAGAAATGACAAACCCAAACAGACAAAGGTCACACCTTTACACAACTCAAACCCACATAAATATTTTCCTCAATTTATAGAAGGAAGATCTTGCTACAATTGTGGAAAAGGACATATCTCTTCTAATTGTCCTTACTATCAGACTTCCAAAAAGAAAATTGAACTTTTTGATACAAAACAAAGTTTTCCTAAATTGAGATCTAATACTCCACCTAAGAGTATTAGTGTACCTAAAGTTCAAACAATAAGCCAATCATCTGTTTATCACAAACATACCTTACACAAAACTAGCTTATGGAAAGAAAAATCAAGTATAGTGTTTGATAGTGATGAGATTAAGAAGAAAGATATGCCCTCATCCTCTAAAGGACAATGGGTTGAGTTTATGATGTGTGATTCCTCCGGGTCACCCAAGCCAGTTAAGGCTTGGGTCCCAAATCTGAACTAATAAGTTTCTTTGAATGTGCATGGTGTCCGCTACAACGCTATCACTAATACCTGGATTATTGATAGTGGGGCGTCCATGCACATGACAGGATATTCGTCTCTCCTTTTCAACGTCAGACAAATTAAAGGGGGACATGTTTCATTTGCTAGACACAAAGGAGGTTACATCACAACTCAAGGCGAGGTAGGAAACGAGAAAGTTAAGTTTGACAAGGTCAACTACGTTCAACAACTACAGAACAACTTACTTTTTGTTTCCTAGATCTGTGATAAAGGATATAAAGTTGTATTTGACAACAAGAAGTGCTACATCTTGAAGAAGGACTATGTGATTGAGGAGGATAAAGTTCTTATGTCAGCTTCAAGATATAACGATTTGTATGTCTTGGATCTATAAAAGCCTCCACAACTGATCACACTATTCATTGCTTCTTGTCAAAGGTAACTGAGAGGGATTCAATCTCTTGGCATAGGAGAATGGGACACATTAATCCAAGGAAGATGAATCATTTGGTACAAAATGATTTAGTGAATGGAGTAACCGTCAAGAACTTCCAACTTTTAGATTTTTGTGTAGCATGTAAGAAAGGAAAACATACCAAGAAGGCTCACAAGGCAAAAAAAGTCAATTCAATTGATCTTCCTCTTGAGCTTCTACACATGGAGTTGTTTGGCCCTGTCAGTACAAAGAGCATTGCTGGAGATTTGTATTGCTTTGTAGTAACAGATGAAACTCAAGGTTCTCTTGGGTGATGTTTCTGAAAGCCAAATCAGAAACTTTTAAATCATTCAAACATCTAGTTACTACTTTGGAATCACTCTATAGGCTGAAAGTAAGGCAAATCACATCAGATAATGGAACAGAATTCAAGAATCAGTGGATGGAAGCATACTGTAGAGAGAGAGGAATTGCACATCAATTTACCTCTTCCTACACTCCACATAGAATGGTGTTACTGAAAGGAAAAATCATAGCTTGATAGATACTGCCAGGACAATGCTAGCTGACTCGAAACTACCTATTCAATTCTGGAATGAAGCAGTGGCTAATTGTTATAACCTCAATCGAGTCCTGGTGGTCAAACGACATGGGAAAACATGTTATGAACTGCTCCAGTGCCGTAAACCCAACCTGGAGTATCTAGAACTATTTGGCGCACCATGCATGTTGCTGAAGAAAACTCAGACAGGGAAGTTTAGTGAGAAGGCAGAAGAAGGTATCTTTCTCGGATACAACATGACAGACAAGAGAGTTTATAACAACTCAACGGGTCAGGTAGAAGTGTGGTACAACGTTGATGTTCAAAGATACACCACCCCCTGCTAGAAAAGGACTGTCATTTTTCTTCAGTTATGATGGATTCTTTAAGTCCTTCAACCTCCCTACCTCTCTTTCTGTTGATGAGTTATCGACTAAAATGATGTATGATTTTCTAAACACACCACCACAAGACTCGACAACATCAGTTCCACTAGACGATTCTTCTAATCCTTTAGGGGGAGCACTTGATGTAAGCGACTCATCTTCTGATGACGAAGCTGTTAAGACTGAAAATGTGGAATAGGAGGAACAGGTTCCCACTAATGAAAGTACTCAAGCATCACATTCGGATGCCTCTGACACTTTGGAACCTCATACTCCAACAACTTCATATACTGAACCTGGGTTTAACAATCTGGATAATAAGGTAGTTGTTCCCACCACTCCTGGATCCTGGATAAATGTTTATCATCCCTTGGACAATGTCATTGGGGATGTTAGATCGGGAGTACATACCATTAATCAGCTATACTCAGCTGATTATGCCTCGGTAATGGAAAAAGGATATCTTCATGATGGTGCATATCGATTTTTTGTGTCTCAATTTGAGCCAAAATATGTGAGTGAAGCCTTAAACGATAAGGCATGGGTCAGTGCAATGCAAGAAGAACTCCTATATTTCAAGAAGTTAGGAGTATGGATCCTTGTGGACAAACCAAAAGGTGCTAAGGTGATTGGCACTAAATGGGTGCTGAAATGCAAGAAAGATGACCAAGGGGTCATAATAAGGAATAAGGCTCGACTTGTAGTTCAAGGATTTAGACAAGTCGAAGGCATAGATTACAATGAAGTGTTTGCACCTGTGGCAAGGATGGAAGCAATACGTATATTTCTAGCCTATGCATCCTACATGAAGATTAAAGTCTATCAACTAGATGTGAAGAGTGCATTCCTTCATGGTAAAATCCGTGAGATGGTCTATGTTAGTCAACCAAAAGGATTTGAAGATCCTTATCATCGGGATAGAGTTTACAAACTGGACAAGGCTCTTTTTGGGCTCCATCAAGCCCCTAGAGCCTGGTATGAGAAACTCTCAACTCATCTTGTGAACCACAGTTTTCGCAGAGGAGTGATAGACTGTACATTGTTTATCAAAGAAAAAAATGTAGACTTACTGCTGGTATGGATTTATGTTGATGACATAATCTTCGGTTCCAAAAACGAAGATTTATGTAAAGAATTCAAATTTGTAATGAAAGCAAAATTTGAGATGAGTGCCATGGGGAAAATGAAGTTATTTCTCGGCTTATAGGTGGATCAAACACCAAAGGGAATCTTCCTACATCAGACCAAGTATGTATGTGATATCCTCAGTCGATTCAACATGGAGAATGCTTCAGCAACTAGAACTCCACTTGCCACGAACCATGACGTGGCACCCGACGAAAATGGTGATCTGGTTGATGCCACCATGTACAGAGGAATGATCGGATCTCTCATGTACCTCACAACCTCACGTCTTGATATCAGGTATGTGACGTGTCTTTTTTCCAGATATCAGGCGAAACCAAAAGTAAATCATCTCATCGGGGTCAAAAGGATTTTTCGTTATCTGAAGGGTACTCCAACACTCAGATTGTGGTATCCTCATGACGATGACTTTGAGCTTACAGCGTATAGTGACTCGGATTATGGAGGTTGCAAAATGAATTACAAGTCAACATCAGCGGGATGTTAGTTCTTTGGTAGACGGTTAGTAACATGACAATGTAAGAAGCAAACATCCGTTGCACTGTCAACATGTGAAGCTGAATATGTTGCTGCTGCTAGTTGTTGTTCTCAAATAATTTGGATTCAACAGCAAATGCGTGACTACGGTTTGTAATTTTCTAACACTCCTATTTTTGTTGATAATTCTGCTGCTATTGCTGTAACCAAAAATCCGGTCCAACATCCTAAAACTAAACACGTCGGTATTAAATATCACTTTATATGTGACTGTTTTGAAAAAGCACTTAATCGATGTTGTTAAAATTAATACAGATTTTCAACGCGCCGACCTCTACACTAAAGCATTTGATAAACCTAGGTTTTTATATCTTTTAGAGGTTAATAGCGTGAAAAAAAAGTAACGTGATTCTTGAAGAAGAAAGTGCATAGTCCGACATGTTTTTCTTTTATTTTATTTTATTTATTTTCCTATCTATTAAAAATCCAAAAACACAAAAAGATTTTTGGTTTTAGAATTTTAGGGGGAGAATAGTTTAGTTTAGAACTTAATTCGTGCAGTATTTAATTACTTAAAAAAAGCGAGGAGGAGGGCAGCTTAGCTAAAGGAGATGAAATGAAATCTGTGATTCTGATTCAACGTTTATGGAAAATGATAGTACACAGGGAACAAATTGTTTGGGACTTTCAAATGGATTTAAATGATTAAGATGCAAAATTCAAAGTATAATTCTGAGAAGTCTAAGCAAAATAAAAGAAAAAATGATAGTAAAACTATTCTGGTACTGAGGTAACATAGAGAAAGTAGACCTAGAGGTTGCTAGCTCATTATATGATGTGTTGGTAGATTCAACACAATAGATGAGTAGACCTCATTGGTGGTTTAAATTCAAACTAAGTTGTTCAACTTGTTGTGGGTTCCCATCTTATCCCTGGTTAACACAATCAACGCATTTCCAATAAGGGGTGACGAGCAAAATAAACGCCACAAATGTGTGCGGACGACCAAAAAAATAAGCAAAGCACATGGAAAAATGCTAAATGAAATCAAGCTAATAACTTATGTTGTTGGTGCGTTATGTGCAAAAAAAAATAAATGCTCTAACAAGAAGATAGGTTGTGTGCCTCTCTGTTGTGCGGTGGTACTGGCCTAAGGATAAGCATAACCTAAATATTCTAGAATTCATTGTTGTTTGCACCTCTCTGCTGTGCGATGGCACTGACTTGAGGCCTGGAATCTCTTTGAAAGCTCTTAGAATAGTTTCTTCTTGAAATATACCCGTAGACTGCTCAAAAATATCCAGAGGAATGTTGATTACCATATAAGTGTGGGATCCACAAATGCTTGTTGAAATAATTAAACCTTAACTTATCACCAATGTGTGTCAAAAATCTGTGCATGGATTTAAGTGGACAAATATACTGACAATCATCGTGAGCTGCAATTCTTGATAGTCAAAATCATTGTGTGCATCTTATAGCTCTAGTATGATTTTCTAAAATTGCTATTGACTCGGTCAAAACAAGAATCTAGCATCAAAATGGTCAATTAAAATGTCCCAAATGATTCTGATATACATGTCTGATTCCATAATGAATCGTTCTAGAAATGATAAAATTAACTTGAAGCAGTGTTGTCCAGGAAGTAAAATCGGTTAGATGTACTCTAATAGGTTTAATTCCATCTCAAATCAAAAATACAAAAATATGGCCTGTTTTGTTTTAAATTTCAAGTTGTTTTCAAATTTTTGTTTTCTAGTTTCCTGTTACGTAGATGTCGGATTCTACAACTAGACTTAATCTATGAATCACTCACCAAAAAGGGGTTACGTCTGAGGTGACCAAAATGTTCAAAACTAAAACGGTTCACGT
The DNA here is from genome assembly GCA_018326385.1 of Flaveria bidentis. Classification (NCBI taxonomy): domain Eukaryota; kingdom Viridiplantae; phylum Streptophyta; class Magnoliopsida; order Asterales; family Asteraceae; genus Flaveria; species Flaveria bidentis. The sequence continues at coordinate 17,194 of BJCM01082151.1, read as the reverse complement.
CTAAGGTGATCAAATGGTTTTAAATTAAAAGGTCATGTCTGAGATGATCATCGGTCATAATGTTCAATATAAAAAGGTAAAAGTTTAAGTGTTTGAAAGTGTGTGAGGTCAAACTCATAAGTATGAACCAGTCGCACGATTGGATCATAAGTATGGGCCAATCGTACGATTGGATCATAAGTATGGGCCAATCGCATGATTGGACCATAAGTAAAAGCTAGTCACACGACTGGACCATAAGTATGAGCCAGTCACACGACTGGACCATAAGTATCAGCAAGTCACACGACTGGACCATGAGTATGAGACATCCATGTGATTGGACCATAAGATTGAGCCAATCGTACGAATGGATGAAAGAGTATGAGTCAGTCGCACGACTGAAGCATGAGTATGGGTTCATTCGCACAACTGAAGCATGAGTATGGGCTCAGTCGCACGACTGAAGCATGAGTATGGGTTCAGTCGCACGACTATACTTTAACACAATATAAATAGAAGGGTTCTTTGGTCGCATTCTTTACCACCCTTCAAGCTCTCAAACACATCTCATACGCAACAGACAGTCTGCCCTTTGCCTTGATTACTCATTGATTGTGATTCTAACAGTTGTGCTAATCATCTTTAGGTACCGTGTGACTGAAATCGAACATAATGAACCGTGAAATCAAACCCTAACTAACCAAATTGACTAAAATCAAGAAATCAGTAAAACTACTCAAATAGACCACTTAAATGGACATAATCGTTGATTTAAAGGACATTAGGTGCTATTTAAAGTGTTTGTAAGTCAAATGAGTCTAAACACGATGTCTAACATCAAGTTTTGACCAAGATTCGAGGTCGGAGTGCCGAACAGAGTCATATGCGAATAGACACTCTGAATGAACTTCAGTTGCACGATTGAGCCAGACGTGCGATTCAATTGCACGAATGAATCATTTGGTAACTCAGTCGCATGACTGACTCAACCGCATGGATTAACACACGACTCAGTTCAGTCGCAAGCTCAATCGCACGATTGAACTCAGCCACAGGCTCAATCGCACCACTGAACTCAGTCGTATGGTTCAATCGCACGATTGAACCAGATTGATCGAAAACAATTTAATTTTCAATTGTCTTCTGTGATGCATAAATCTAATGTATATGTCTCTTGTGTTCCAACAACATGGCTAATAGGTGGACTATGAGCACTAAGCATAACATATGTGCTCACCTTGATTCTTCATCCAGGAATGCTTCTGACTTCACAGGTATTATTGCCTTTCTGCGCAGATCAAGGATCTTCAAGGCCATCTCTGTCCCATGCACACCTTACAGATCCATTCAGCAGGCCTTTTGGGAAAGTGCCAGGGTTGACAGGTCCGCTGAGCCACATCGTATATGGAGCTCCATCTTTGGTCAATAGATCAAGTTTACTGAGGATGATCTGAGGCGGGTCTTAGATCTGGGTGAGGACGGAGCCTACCCAACTAAGCTACATCCCCTAACTGTCCGGGGATGCTTTATAAGGATCAAGTACGCCAGTGACATAAACACCGGCGTACTGAACAAGAGCAACATGTGCCCTCAGTTCAAGTATTTGGCACATGTGATCCTGAAGTGCATAGCCTCTAGGCATGGAGGATTTGACGAGATGTCCGACCAAATCCAGAATGTATACGTTGAACTAGTACTGAACCACCCGTTCACTTTCTCTCGTATGATATTCTCCTATCTGATCGAGAACCTTGAGGCTAAAGGCAAGGAAGGCTTCTGTATGTATCCACGTTTCATACAGATGATTATAGATGAGAAGCTTCCTATGCTGCCAAAGGAGAGAGATGATGCAATGGTGCTTGAGGTGATGGATGATACCACCTTTAGCAGGATGAGAGTATTTAGGGGGAAGCAGGTGAAGCCCCCTATCAGGAGACTATTTGGGCACCTGGCCCATGAAGACTACGTGGCGCCCTCTCGTAAGAGGTGGCGTCACGATGACAGTGATTCAGATACTGAGCCCTTCATGGCAGCCACATTCTGATGACGACGACGACGATGATGACCATGATGACAGTCAAGGTGGGGGAGATGCAGGTCCCAGTTCTTCATGGGCCACCGATACTTCTACTATATCTTCACCACCTCCACCCAGTACATCTTCTGCTCCAGGTGGATCTGAGCAGGCTACTATCCACCTAGATTTTTTAATAGAGGAATAAAAGGAGTCAGATGATGAGTCTCTGGTACGGACAGTTGGGAGCCGAGTCGTGGCCACTGACAGAGGGATCAGGGCGGTTGGTGGACGCTAGGCTGAGTCAAGGGGTGATGCTACTGAAGTCACTGATCCTTCCTACAGCCCTGACCAGCCCAGCAACCAAGAGGGAGCGCTTGTGGGAAAGGGATCTAGGAAGAAGAGGATGGCCCAACCATACAGGGCGAAGAGCAAGAGGCCAAGATTTACTTTGACCACTTCTTCTACCACCACCATCACTGTCACATCCACCACTACAACAACCACCACTACCACTACTCCAGCCACCACCACTCACATTCCACCTCCCATATTCACCACGTCCACTACCACCACCACTTCTCCCACAACCACGATCACTCCATCCACCACCACTACCACAACCATTCCACCACATCCCACTCACATACCACCTCCCATATTCACCACATCCACTACTACCCCCACCAGCCACCAAGCAGGTCCCTCCACCCATTCTACATTCACTGCTGGACCGACTCTACCCCACATCAGGTTAGACAAACAACTTGCTAACCTCAATAGCATTGTGCTAAGGCTGCTTGCCACTGATGAGCTGAGGGCTTCTCAGCTAAACAAGATGATGGAGGTAAATGCAGCCCAAGCTAAGGAGATCGTGCATCTGAGCGAGAAGAGTGCTCAGTACGAGAGGGCTTTAGGTCGTGCCCACCAAACGCTTACAAGTCAAAATGAGCTGGTGTTGGCGTCGGGAAAGAGGATTGATGAGCTAGAGAAGAAGAACAAGAGGATACTCCTAAAGCTCAAAGGATCAAAGTCTGAGCCATTAAAGATCAAAGAAGGTGATGATGATGATGAGGATGAAGATGACTCTGAGGAGGATGTTGGAGAAGGCAGACCGAGCAGGAAAGATAAAGAGGAAGATGATGATCAGGAAGGTGATGTTGCTGCATCTGCCTCTCCTCAAGCTCAAGAGAGGCGTACCAAACGAAGCCAAGATCAAAGAGCCTCGTCCTCTGCTCCTCCTGCTGAAGAACAAAAGGATCAAGACAAAAGTAATGATTAGATGTTTTTGTATTTAAAACTTTTGTACTTGAATTATATATTACATTAATGTAATTATTGATCATTTATGTCTATTTATGTCTCTATGTTTTATATAATGACTTATGTGTGATATGCTTAATGTCTAATCAAACAGATGAAGCTCAACAGATAGATGAATTTGATGTCCAACCCCTTCAGCAGGTCAAGATTCAATTAACCATGATTCTTGAATTGCAAGGGATAGTAAGAAGATCTGTGAGCTACACTCCAAAGGAGGGAGAGATCATACACGACCTAACGGATGAACAACTTGTTGAAATATTCAGCCTGAATCCGGATGATCTGGTCAAAGATGCTCCTACAGTTGATGTGGCAAGTGACGATGAGCTTAACGATATAGACGAAATCGAGATAAAGGATGTCACAGCTGATTATTATCCACAGTACACTAATCTGGACGGACATGTTATCCCCAACTTGGGTGAAACATTCGACAGTGGTACCTTTGAGAAGCTGGATGAAGTAGAAAAAGAAAAAGAGAAAGAAGAAAGCACCGCCCAAGCTTCAAACGAAAACGTTGATATCAAGAAAGCAGAATGGGCAGCTTGTTTTGCTAAGTTGAAAGCCCAACGCTCGCCCCAAAAGCAGAATGCCTACACAAAGCTTTATAGAGTCAAATGTCATCAGAAAGTGTCTGGCAAGATTATAGTGTGGGCTTATTTTAAAGATTTGGACGTGTATGTTGTAAAGAGAGAGAAGGGGATTGAGTACTTCAGATATCCTCATGATTTGAAGACTCTTCCTGGTTTTGAGCTCAACCGACTGGGATGCTTAGATCTACTATATACTAATCCAAGAAAGATGTTAGGTTGGTTTGAGGCAGCATTAAAGAAGGAATACCATACCAGATGGGTAAACTTCAGACCTCAACAACCGAATAGGTACATTCGTAGGTTTGAAGTGGATCCTATATCTGGAAAGCCTAAGGTCGTGCTAAAGTGGAGTCCTCCACGCTACGGGAAATGCCTCAGGATTTCACTCCATACTTCAAATGGTGGTATTACGATTGAAGGACGGGTGAAGCGGTCATAGTTCTCAACCGAGATGGAAAGATAGAGACTATCAGGGTATTCAACCCAATATGGCTTACCAACTTGTCAGCTGAAGATGTCTACACATTATACAAGTGGCTACTGTTCTATGACACGCAAGATATTGTACAAGCTCTCCAGTTCCAACACGTCATACGACTCTGCTTTGCTTTTGAAATACATGCAGGAGTGAGTAAAGAGGAGAAGTACAAGAAATTCAAAAAACATGTAAAGAGTGTTAGACAATAGAGTAAACTAGGACCAAGGGGGAGTTTGTAGATACATCATATTCCTAGTTTATGAGTTTTAATGTAAAAGTCTTTTATGTCTTACACATATGTAATGAATTGATTCAATGATATAATATGTGGTTGTTGCTTTTTAATGTTTATCTATTTCATATTATTATTGTGTTGAGTATAATTCATATGTATGAACTTAGTATATAGGTTTGAAGTTGTTGTGTAGAGTTCTTAGTCAATAATGATTGAGAAATGTGTTCAACCTAGTAGGATGAGCCTTCATGCGAATGGACCATACTTATGGACCATACGCATGAATACATCATGCTTATGGACCAGTCGCAAGACTGAACCAGAAGACTGGATTAGTCGTATGATTGAGACATAAGATTGACTCAGTCGCACGACTGAACCTTCAGTCATGCGTATGACTCAATCGCATGATTCAGTCGCATGACAGAATCATGCTAATGGTTCAGTCGTACGAATGAAAATTACAAACTTATAAATGCCACTTAATTCGTGAAAAAAAAGAATTGAGAACAATTCGATAACACTTCGAATATACATAAACCCTAGTCGTCCAGAGCGTCCAGAACATCTAATCCAACTTCATAGTTCGTTCTTGATCGATTCCTACGTGTTCTTAACATTTAGTTTATTCTTATATCGATCGAGTTAACGTTCTCACTGATTGGATCGCCAATCAAATAGGATTCTGCACTTTTGATCCGGTTTCACGCATCATCAGTCAGTATTTCGTACGTACACGGTCCTGACAAATGATTTAAATTTATTGTTCTTTGAATCTAGTTAGAATTTGCATTTTTTTGATATCAATAGACATGAATACCCAAATTGGAATTACATATATTATGTATTTATTGTATATATTATTTGTCTCCCAAAATTTAGTTCGGTTTGTATAATATAAGATTCAAACCAAATTTACAATTTTCAAATTTTAGTTGGGTTTTCTAGTTCTAACTCACATGCGGTTTGAAATAACTCTAAGAATTTGATGAATGCCCTTAAGGAGTAAGCATAAGAAAATGTCTAGATATAATGACACTTTCTTAACAATAAAAATTACTTTGATTCTTACTGCAACGTAACTAAATTACACTAATTTATATATTTTTAGACATGTTTATACCTTTAACATTAAAAATAACTACATCGTTTTAACTCTAGTTAACTTTATCATTGACCCAACCCCGCTCCTAGTGGCACTTTTTTAGATGATACATTCCTCATAGTGATTGGGTTGAAACTAATTACTTGTTATATATGTGAGAGAAAACACACATAAACTAAACGATTTCTCAACCATTTGAGGTACTCTGTGAAGTACAAATGTACAAAAAATGGGTAGTGGGATTTAAACCTAAGTATCCACGTCTAGACAATGCAATTCTTATCATTATACTATAACAATTGTATGAATCAGAAAAATCATAGTATATAATATATGTATACTATACATATAAACTTTATAAAATCAGGAAAAAGAAAGCGGCCCTCCCCTCCCAACTTCTAGCCTAAGGCATTCGTAACAGATTACTTATCATTATATTTATAATTTGATTAAAATTAATCTTCTTTTAAACTTATATCAATTTTTTATAAATATTCTACATCTCACTCCTTAGAGCTATTCCTAATTCAACTAAATAATATTTGTATTATTTTTGCAATATATCTTTTATCTACTAATAATCACTCACAAAAAATATTACAAATAAATATGGGGATAAACGATGACCCCCAAATATTAAAGATCATCATAGTTTCTCCTAAAAAATAGAGGATAAACTTGAGGACGGGCCTGATGTTAAAGCAAATCTGCATGTTTTCTTGTTTTTCGATAACTTAAAGATGTGAGCAAGAATGATACATGATTGACATGAATGCTCTGATAAATTCTTTTAAAATGGGATGGTCTTGCACATTGTTCAAGGGACTTGATTTACAGCATCTATAACGAGCACAGTGATTAAAAAATGTTGTCACGTAAATAGTGGTGTGATAGTGATAAATGTATGATGGATTAGTGATGAATTTGGGATTTAATTTAAAGAAAGAAGATTATGTGTAGTATTATGGTTTGGTTGATAAAATTCTAAAAATTAAATAAAAATAAACTTTCTATGCATGACAACCATTGAGTGCTGGGTTAGGTTTTTTCATAACCCATTCTAATTGGATGTCACTTTAGCCCCTTAACATCTCACTACGAGACAGTTAAACTTTTGTTTTTCATATTTATTTCAACAAACTATTTTGAAGCAATTAAAAATGTCATATACATAAACTTACTCTAGGATCATTTAAGAGATGGTCAAAACAATTAGTCTTACAATAAGGAGAGTTTTAGAACACTTAACATATCAAATAGGGAACCAGGTTTTATATTATGATACTATAAATACAAGTAAACAAGAGACAAAAACTTAAGAACATAATAGCAAATAAAGGTGTTCAAGATTGCAGTATATTGCCTCACAAGTTCTTTTACAAGTGTTACAAAATATAACAATAAGATACAAGGACTTGACATACTTTATACTACATCCTACAACCGGCCATACTTTGAAGGCCAGTTGGAAACACTAATCTAGACAATAACAAGATCAATGTAAAGTCAAAAGACATATTTGTCTTTTGACTAGTGACTATAACATGACATAGCTCACATCCTAATATATTACAAAAAGGATAAAAGTACATAAAATAGAAAGTTACAGACTCAAGACCTCAATGTATAGTTACAAAAAGCATGGACCATTAACCAACTTTTATAAGTTGGTGAGTCATCAGAGTTGCAATAGAAAGTTGGTCAACTTTATAAAAAGTATATTAGATAAAGCATGTCCTTCAAAGTCTTCAGAAGAAATTTGTCTTCACTTCATTGGCTACGGAAGACTTTGTCTTTGAAGCTTGGGAAGACGTCACTTTTGGCTTTGGAAGATATTGGTCTTGGTTTTGGAATATTCCATACTTAGATTATTTTCTTGTGCAGAGTATGAAACTCCTGAAGCAACTTCTACTTATTACCAAGTGCATGCATACAGGAAGCATTTGGGTTGTTTTTAGATGCATCAGTCTTTCTATAAGTCTTACAAACTCCCCTAGGCTAATGCTACCAAAACAGAGATGTGTCTTTAGATATTGACAACCCTCATCATTATCTTGACCATTCCTTCTTCATCAATTGGTCAAAATCACTCAGACTTTTAAAATACCTTCTCATGTCAAAGAGATCATGCAATGGTAAGTTAAACATGTTTTGCCAGAAGTAGACATCTTGGCCACCTTAATCTCTAGTGACATACCATCTGTCTAGATTAGTAGCAAAAGTCTAAGACAAGATGGGTCTTCTTGATGCAAGAGGCTCTACATGAGTTGGAGTGGTTGACCAGCCTCTTCTTGAACATCATTAGGATGCTCTAACTCATCCTGAGATCTGGAAGTGGATGCCTTTGGTTTCTTCTTTGATACATGTTTAGAGGCCATTCTTTTCTTCCTTTTCTGAATCTTTAACTAAAAAGACTGACTTGCAATACCAGATTGTTTTGTCTTATGTTTCTCAGTTGGGTCCTCCTCCCTCACAGGTTTAGAAGGAGAATAAGTTGGACCTTGCTATGGATCAGAAGATGAATCTAGTTGTGGTTCAACATGAGGTCTAGGTTGTGTTGTCTCGAATGATTCAAACTTAACCTCAGCTTCAGGAGGAGCTTGACTTGGTGGGGAGAGTAAGTCAACAAACTCTCCTTTCTTAATCTTCTTCTTGATCACTCTAATGTGCTTATACATAGTGGATAGAGACATTGGATCAAGTCTCCTTCTGGAGAATCCATACAGTTTCAAGAAGCTCATCATCCTTTGCCTATTAGTGGACTTCTTTTGACTCTTTTGGATGATGGCTCTTGATTTTGTTACTTCTTTCCACATCTTCCTTTTAGCAGCCTTTTCTCCTTTATGAACTTGTAGCTCAAGCTACTTAAGATACTCAAATTCTATGAACTTATATGATAAGGGAAGAAGTGCAGTTGTTTGGTAGAGCCCTGTGGCACTTTGGTAATTAATCATATTTTATCTGTAAGCTTCCTTGTCTACCTGAAGTTATTCGGTTGCCACAGCCTCTTTATCAGGACTTTATTGAACTGGGAAGAGTGTAGGAGGATGTTTGTACAACTTTTTTTGCCTTCTTTCTTAGCAACTATATCCGCTGCCTCCTTCCTCTCCTTAGACATCTGTCAGGACCGTATAGGTACGAAATACTAACTGATAATGCATGAAACCGGATCAAATAGTGCAAAATCCTATTTGATTGGCGATCCAATCAGTGAGAACATTAACCTGATCGATATAAGAATAAACTAAACGTTAAGAACGAGTAGGAATCGATCAAGAACGAACTATGAAGTTGGATTGGGTGCTCTGGTCGCTCTGGATGGCTAGGGTTTATGTATATTCGAAGTCTCTCTCAAAGTGTTCTGAATTCTTATGTTTTTCCACGAATTAAGTGGTATTTATAGGTTTGTAGTTTCCATTCGTACAACTGAACCATTAGCATAGTTCAGTCATGCGACTGAATCATGCAACTGAGTCATGCGCACGACTGAAGGTTCAGTCATGCGACTGAGTTAATCTTATGTCTCAATCATACGACTGATCCAATCGACTAGTTCAGTCGTGCAACTGGTCCATAAGCATGATGTATTCATGTGTATGGTCCATAAGTATGGTTCATTAGCATGAATACTCACCCAATTAGGTTGAACACATTTCTCAATAATTATTGACTAAGAACTATGTATAATAACTTCAAACCTATATAATAAGTTCATACATATGAATTATACTCAACACAATAATAATATGAAATAAATAAACATTAATAAGCAACAACCACATATTATATATCATTGAATCAATTCATTACATATGTGTAAGACATGAAAGACTTTTACATTAAAGCTCATAAACTAGGAACATGATGAAACTACAAACTCCCCCTTGGTCCTAGTTTTCTCTATTGTCTAACACTCTTTACATGTTCTTCGAATTTTTTATACTTATCCTCTTTTGTAACTCCTACATGTATTTCAAATGCAAAGCAGAGTCTTATGACGTGTTCGAACTGGAGTGCTTGTATAATATCCTGCATGTCATAGAACAGGGGCCACTTGTATAATGTGTAGACATCTTCAGCTGACAAGTTTGTAAGCCATATTGGGTCGAATACCCTGATAGTCTCTATTTTTCTTTCTCTGTTCAGAACTATAACTGCTTCACCCGTCCTTCAATCGTAATACCACCATTTGAAGTGTGGAGTGAATTCTTGAGGCATTTCCCATAAGGGAATCTTTGACATCATATGCGAAGGACTCCACTTCAGCATGACCTTAGGCTTCCCAGATATAGGATCCACTTCAGAACTACGAATGTACCTCTTCGGTCGTTGAGGTCTGAAGTTTACCCACCTGGTGTGGTATTCCTTCTTTAATGCAGCCTCAAACCAACCTGACATCTTCTTGGGATTAGCATACAACAAATCTAAGCATGCTAGTTGGTTGAGCTCAAAAACAGGAAGAGTCTTCAGATCATGAGGATATCTGAAGTACTCAATCCCCTTCTCTCTCTTTACAGCATATACGTCCAAATCTTCAAAATAAGCCCACGCTATAATCTTGCCAGACACTTTCTGATGACATTTGACTCTATAAAGCTTTATGTAGGCATTTTGCTTTTGGGGCGAGCATTGGGCTTTCATCTCAGCAAAACAAGCTGCCTATTCAGCTTTCTTGATATCAACGTTTTCGTCTGAAGCTTGGGCGGTGCTTTCTTCTTTCTCTTTTTCTTTCTCTACTTCATCCAGCTTCTCAAAAGTACCACTGTCGAATGTTTCACCCAAGTTAGGGATAACATGTCCGTCCGGATCAGTGTACTGTGGATAATAATTAGCAGTGACATCCTCTATATCTATTTCATCTACGTCGTTCAGCTCATCGTCACCAGCCACATCAACTGTAGGAGCATCTTTGACCAGCTCAATAAGATTCAACCTGAATATTTTAGGAAGTTGTTTATCTGTTAGGTCGTGTATGATCTCTCCCTCTTCTGGAGTGTAGCTCACAGATCTTGTGACTATCCCTTGTAAGTCAAGAATCATGGTTAATTGAATCTTGACTTGCTGAAGGGGTTGGACATCAAATTCATCTATCTGTTGAGCTTTATCTGTTTGATTAGACATTAAACATATCACACATAAGTCATTATATAAAACATTAAGACATAAACAAACATAAATGATCAATAATTACATTAATATAATATATAATTCAAGTACAAAAGTTTAATTACAAAGACATCTAATCATTACTTTTGTCTTGATCCTTTTGTTCTTTAGCAGGAGGAGTAGAGGACGAGGCTGCTTGATCTTGGCTTCGTTTGGTACGCCTCTCTTGAGCTTGAGGAGAGGCTGATGCAGTAGCATCACCTTCCTGATCATCATCGTCCTCTCTATCTTTCCCGCTCGGTCCTCCTTCACCAACCTCCTCCTTAGAGTCATATTCATCCTCTTCATCATCATCATCATCATCATCATCATCATCACCATCATAACTATCCTTGATCTTTAATGGTTCAGACTTTGATCCTTTAAGCTTTAGGAATATGCTCTTGTTCTTCTTCTCAAGCTCATCAGTCCTCTTTGCCGACGCCAACACCAACTCATTTTGACTTGTAAGCGCATGGTGGGCACGACCTAAAGCCCTCTCATACTGACTCTTTTCGCTCAAATGCACGATTTCCTTAGCTTGGGCTGCATTTACCTTGATCATCTTGTGTAGCTGAGAAGTCCTCAGCTCATCAGTGGCAAGCAGCCTTAGCACAATGTTGTTGAGGTTAGCAAGCTGTTCCTCTAACCCGATGTGGGGTAGAGTGGGTCCAGTTATGAATGTAGAGTGGGTGGAGGGACCTGCTTGGTGACTGGTGGTGGTAGTAGTGGATGTGGTGAATGTTGGACGTGGAGTGTGAGTGGGATGTAGTGGAATGGTTGTGGTTGTGGTGGTGGATGGTGTGATAGTGGCAGTGGGAGAAGTGGTGGTGGTAGTGGTGGTGGGAGTGACAGTGGTAGTGGTGGTGGGAGTGACAGTGGTGGTGGTGTCAGAAGAAGTGATCAAAGTAAATCTTGGCCTCTTGCTCTTCATCCTGTATGGTTGGGCCATCCTCTTCTTCCTAGAGCCCTTGGCTGTTGGGCTGGTGAGGGGTATAAGTAGGGTCAGTAACATTAGTAGCATCACCCCTTAACTTAGACTGGCGTCCACCAACTGCCTTGATCCCTCTGTCGGTGTCCACAACTCGGCTCCCAATCATCCTCACTAGAGGCTCATCATCCAACGCCTCTTCTTCATCTATCAGAAAGTCCAGGTGGATAGCAGCTTGCTCAGATCCCCTTGGAGTAGAAGAAGTACTTGGTGGAGGTGGTGAAGATATAGTAGAAGTATCAGTGGCCCGTGAAGAACTGGGACCTAGATCTCCTCCACCTTGACCGTCATCATGGTCATCATCATCGTCATCGTCGTCGCACTATGGGTGTCATGATGGGCTCAATATCAGAATCACTATCATCGTGACGCCACTTCTTGGGAGAAGGCGCCACGTAATCCTGATAAGCCAAGTGCCCAAACAGTCCCTGACAGGGGGCTTCACCTGCTTCCCCCTGTAGACTTTCATCCTACCCAATGTTGTGTCGTCCATGACCTCCAGAACAACCGCATCATCCCTTTCCTTTAGTAGTGAAGGAAGCTTTTCGTCTAAAATCAGCTGTAGAAACCGTGGGTACATGTAGAAGCCTTCCTTGCCCTTGGCTTCAAGGTTCTCTATCAAATACGAGAAGAGCATACGGGAGAAACTGAATGGTTGATTCAGTACCAGTGCAACGTATGCATTCTAGATTTGGTCAGAGATCTCATCAAATCCTTCACGCTTGGAGGCTATGTACTTGAGGAACACATGTGCCAAATACTTGAACTGAGGGCACATGTTGCTCTTGTTCAATACACCAGCATTTATGTCACCGGTGTACTTGATCCTCATAAAGCATCCCTGGACCGTTAGGGGATGTAGCTTAGTTGGGTAGGCTCCATCCTCACCCAGATCTAAGACCCACCTCAGATCATCCTCAGTAATCTTAATCTCTTACCAAAGATGGAGCTCCGTATATAGTGTGGCTCAATAGACCTGTCAACCTTGGCGCTTTCCTAGAAGGCCTACTGTATGGATCTGTAAGGTGTGCATTTGACAGAGATGGCCTTTAAGATCCTTGATCTGCGTAGAAAGGCAATAATCCCTATGAACTCAGAAGCATTCCTGGACGTAGAATCAAGGTGAGCACATATGTAGTGCTTAGTGCTCATAGTCCACCTACCAGCCATGTAGCTGCAACACAAGAGACATATATGTTAGATTTATGAATCACATATGACAGTTGAAACTTAAACTATTTTAGATCAATCTGGTTCAATCGTGCGATTGAACCATATGACTAAGTTCAGTCGTGCGATTAACCTTGCGGCTGAGTTCAGACGTGCGATTGAGCTTGCGACTGAACTGAGTCGTGTGTTAAGCCATGCGGTTGAGTTAGTCGTGCGACTGAAGTTCATTCGGAGTATCTATTCGCATATGAATCTGTTCGACACTCCGACCTCGAATCTTGGTCAATTTTTTATGTTAGACGTCATGTTTAGACTCATTAGATTCGCAAGGACTCTAAACCTCACTTAATGTCCTTTATATCAATGACTTTGTCCAGCTAAATGGTCTATTTGGAAGAGTTAAACTCATTTCTTGATTTTAATCAATTCGGTCATTTAGGGTTTGATTTCACCATTCATTATGTTCGATTTCAGTCTCACAATACCTATAGATGATTAGCACAACCGTTAGAATCACAATCAATGAGTAATCAAGGCAAAGGAAATTTTGGCAGAGTATCTGCGTATGAGATGTGTTTGAGAGCTTGAAGGGTGGTAATGAATGCGACCGAACAACCCTTCTATTTATACTGTTTTAAAGTATAGTCGTTCGACTGGACCCATACTCATGCTTCAGTCATGCGACTGAACCCATACTCATTCTTCAGTCGTGCGACTGACTCATACTCCTTCATCCATTCGTACGACTGGTTCAATATTATGGTCTAATCGCATGGATGTCTCATACTCATGGTCCAGTTGTGTGACTTGCTCATACTTATGATCTAATCGTGTGACTGGCTCATACTTATGGTCTAGTCGTGCGATTGGCCTATACTTATGATCCAATCGTGCGATTGGCCCATACTCCTGATCCCATCGTGCGACTGGTTTATACTTATGAGTTTGACCTCACACACTTTCAAACACTTAAAATTTTACCTTTTGATATTGAACATTATGACCGATGATCATCTCAGACATGACCTTTTAATTTAAAACCGTTTGATCACCTCAGATGTGATCCTTTTAATTTTAAAGTGTATTGGTCACCTCAGACGTGACTCGTTTTAATTAACACCGATTTGTCACCTTAGACGTGACTCGTTTTAATTTTGAACATTTTGGTCACCTCAGACGTGACCCTTTTTGAGTGAGTGATTCATAGATTAAGTGTAGTTGTAGAGTCCAACATCTACGTAACAAAAGACTAGAAAACAAAATTTTGAAAACAACTTGAAATTTAAAACAAAACATGACATATTTTTGTATATTTGATTTGAGATGGAATTAAACGTATTAGAGTACATCTAACCGATTTTACTTCCTGGACAGCACAACCTCAAGTTAATTTTATCATTTCTGGAACGATTCATTATGGAATCATACAGGTATATCAGAATCATTTGGGATATTTTAATAAGCCATTTTGATGCTAGATTCTTGTTTTGACCGAGAGCCAATAGCAATTTTAAGAAATCATACTAGAGCTATAAGATGCACACAATGATTTTGACTGTCAAGAATTGCAGCTCACGATGATTGTCAGTATATTTGTCCACTTAAATCCATACACAGATTTTGACATAAATTGGTGATGAGTTAAGGTTTAATTATTTCAACAAGCATTTGTGGATCCCACACTTATATGGTACTCAACATTCCTTTAGAGATTTTTGAGCGGTCTACGGGTATATTTCAAGAAGAAACTATTCTGAGAGCTTTCAAAGAGATGCCAAGCCTCAAGTCAGTGCCATCGCATAGCAGAAAGGCACAAACAACAATGAATTCTAGAATATTTAGGTTATGCTTATCCTCAGGTCACTGCCACCGCACAGCAGAGATGCACACAACCTATCTTCTTGTTAGAGCATTTATTTTTCTTTTGCACATAATGCACCAACAACATAAGTTATTAGCTTGATTGTATTTAGCATTTTTCCACATGCTTTGCTCAATTGTATGGTCGTCCGCACACATTTGTGGTGTTTATTTTGCTCGTCACCCCTTATTGGAAATGTGTTGATTGTGTTAATCAGGGATAAGATGGGAGCTCACAGCTAGTTGAACAACTTAGTTTGAATTTAGACCACCAATGAGGTCTACTCATCTATTGTGTTGAATCTAGCAACACATCATATAGTGAACTAGCAACCTCCAAGTCTACTTTCTCTATGTTACCTCAGTAGCAGACTAGTTTTACTATCATTTTTCCTTTTATTTTGCTTAGACTTCTCAGACTTATACTTTGAACTTTTCATCTTAATGATTTAAATCTTTTAAAGTCCCAAACAAATTGTTCCCTGTGTACCATCATTATTTCATAAACGTTGAATCAGACTAACAGATTTGATTTCATTTCCTTTAGCTCAGTTGCCCTCCCCCCTTGTTTTTTAAAGTAATTAAATACTACCCCCTAAATTATATTATTCTTCCCCTAAAATTCTAAAACCGAAAATCTTTTTGTGTTTTTGAATTTTTAATATATAGGAAAATAAATAAAATAAAAGAAAATAAAAAAAACTCATTGGACTACGCACTTTCTTCTTCAAGAATCACATCACTTTTCTTTTTCATGTCATTAATCTCTAAAAGATAAAAACATCAGTTTATCAAATGCATTTGTGTAGAGGTCGGCGCGTTGAAAATCCGTATTGATTTTAACAAAATCGATTAATTGCTTTTCAAAACAGTCACGTATAAAGTGATATTTAATACTGATGTGTTTAGTTTTAGGGTGTTGGACCGGATTTTTTGTGACAACAATAGTAGCAGAATTATCAATAAAAAGAGGGGTGTTAGAAAATTGCAAACCATAGTCGCGCATTTGCTGTTGAATCCAGATGATTTGGGAACAGCAACTTGCAGCAACAACGTATTCAGCTTCACAACTTGACAGAGCAACTGATGTCTGCTTCTTACACTACCAGGTGACTAACCGTCTACTGAAGAACTGACAACCCGCAAATGTTGACTTGTAATTCATCTTGCAACCACCATAGTCTGAGTCACTATACGCGGTAAGCTCAAAGTCATCATCATGAGGATACCACAACCCGAGTGTTTAAGTACCCTTTAGATATTGAAAGATCCGTTTAACGCCAATGAGATGATTTACTTTTGGTTTGGAATGATATCTTGAACGAAAACACGTGGCGTACATAATATCAGGACGAGAGGCTATGAGATACATAAGTGATCCGATCATTCCTCTGTACATGGTAGTATCAACCAGATCACCATTTTCATCGGATGCCACGTCATGGTTCGTGGCAAGTGGAGTTCCAGCAACGGAAAGCGTTCTCCATGTCGAACCAACTGAGGATATCACCAACATATTTTGACTGATGCAGGAAGATTTCTTTTGGTGTCTGATCCACCTGTAATCCGAGAAAGAACTTCATCTCCCCCATGGCACTCATCTCAAATTTTGCTTTCATTATAGATTCAAATTCTTTACATAATTCTTCATTTTTGGAACCGAAAATTATGTCGTCCACATATATCTGTACTAGCAGTAAATCGCAATCTTTTTCTTTGATGAATAACGTACAGTCAGTCACTCCTCTACGAATGCCATGTTTCACCAAATGAGTTGAGAGTTTCTCATACCAGACTCTAGGGGCTTGATGGAGCCTGTAGAGAGCCTTGTCCAGTTTGTAAACTCTATCCTAATGATAAGGATCCTCAATCCTTCGGGTTGACTGACGTAGACTGTCTCACGAATTTCACCATGAAGGAATGCACTTTTCACATCTAGTTGATAGACTTTAATCTTCATGTAGGATGCATAGGCCAGAAAGATACGGATTGCTTCCATTCGATCCACAAGTGCAAATACTTCATTGTAGTCAATGCCTTCGACTTGTCTAAACCCTTGAACCACAAGTCAAGCCTTATTTCTGATTATGACTCCTTGGTCATCTTCTTGCAATTCAAGACCCATTTAGTCATACGTCATCAGGAGCCGACAATACATCAGCTTTAGCACCAAATAGGCTTGTCAAGCCCAAAGATCTAAGACGTCGTCAGGCTAGCAATAGTTAATGATTGTAAACAAAATATGTATCTCATATAAGACTTACAATAATACAAATAACCATGACAAAAAGGTAAAGA
>BJCM01082148.1:0-12607 GCA_018326385.1 Flaveria bidentis | reverse complement strand
TATGGGCCGAGGCCTATATATACCAGTTTCAATGTGTAGAGAGATTAAGGATTGGAGAGGAAGTCTGCCTGGAGCCTAGGGCTGCCGGATGAGAGGGGAGGTCATGCTCGATCTTCCCCTTGCCAAGAGTCTTGATTCTTATGTTATAACGAGCTTGTAATCGTTAGGTTTTATCAATGAAACCATTCAATTATAGTTCGTATTATTGTTTGACTTTTGGTTTGTGCTGTTGTTTATCCTTCCGTCAAGAACATGCTCAGATGTTTATCGATCCAGCTGACTTCACATTTAACTCAAAAGAGTCATTTTTTTGGGTCCACTGGTGTTTTCCGATGTTTACAAGCATTCAAGTTGAATTTTTTCGTCATATAGCAGATTAGGGTTTCTGGGTAAATTGTAATTCGTGTCAAAATTCAAAAAATTTCAAACACAGCAGCCTTCAGTCGCACGGATAGCTCATTCATACAATTGAGTCATCCACATTGTCCATTCGTACGACTGAGCCATCCGCATTGGTCATCCACATTTGTCCATTCGTACGACTGAGCCATCCGCATTGGTCATCCGTATCGTCCATTCGCACAACTGAGTCATCCACATTGGTCATCCACATTTGTCCATTCACACGACTGAGTCATCCGCATTGACTCATCCGCATTTGTCCAATCACATGATTGACTCATCTACATTTGTCCAATCGCACGATTAACTCATCCGCATTTGTCCATTCGTACGAGTGAACCAGTCTTGTTCTAAAGTTTAGAGTTTATAGAAATAGAAGATCAATCCATTGTCTTTACTGCCAGAAGGGAATCTCGCATCTAGACCCACCTGCTTCTGGAAAATGAAAATGAGAATCATAATAAACCATCAAAGCTTATAACGTTAGATGGTTATCCACAATGGAAGCAGTGGTTTGAGATCCATCTAAATGGAGTTGATCCTAATCTTTGAGCTTCCATTGAGACAAGGTACACGATGCCAGTCGATGCTGATGGAGTTAAGCTGACTCTGGGAGGAATGAATGACAACTAGAAGGTTAAGTACAATGCAGAAAAGAAAGTGTATGCCTTGTTGACTTAGTAGATACCGAAAGACATCTTTCATCAGTTCTCTGAGAACAAGCATGCGAAAATGTTATGGGAAGCATTGGAAAAGAGATATGATGGGAATGCAACGTTAAAGGCTATGAAGGCTAAGGCTCTCAAGGAGTTTGATAACTTCTCATCGATAGGGAAGGAGAGCTTGGATGACATCATTGACAGGTTCTACCATCTGATGAGTGAGCTGCACACTCATGGTGTAACAACGTCTATGGAAGATAAAGTGTCAAGTTTTGCAGACGGTTAGCCAGATAAATGGGATTCGTTTGTGTCTAATCTTAGACAGAATGATATTCTTGCAAAGTTAGACATAAATGACTTCATCTTGAAATTAAGAGAGAACGAACTGAGAATAAAGTACAAGTCACAAAAAGGATCATACGATCAAAATCCTTCACTTTACAACTCATTCCCCACTCCAACCAGTTCAGGAGCACCACTACAAACAACAATTGTGTCCAGTTCCGCGACTCCTTCATAATCCACTGCTTCATGACAAGAAACGTCTGGGTCATCATCGACTCATTACATAGTGCCTGAAGCCAACACTACAAAGTTGAAAACCGAGAATCTCGGTAATATAACAGTGGAAGTTTCAAAGGAGCATATGGATCTTCTAGCAGTAGTGGTTCAATCGTATGATGGTCTAGTTGTTGGGAAGATAAAAAATTGTCATCTTACAAATGAAGACTACGAGCAAGTTGACGAGAACGAGCTGGAAAGGATAGATATCATGTGGGCTCTTGCAAATGTAGTTAGACGAGCCAAAAAGTTCGTTAAGAAGATGGGACAAAATTTAGTAGCTACTAAAGACACGACCTTTGGTTTCGACAAAACCAAAGTCACTTGCTTTAATTGTGGTGAAAAGGGTCATTTTAAACATGAATGTGTAAAGCCCAAGAAAATAGGAAATAGAAATCCATTTTCAACCTTCAACCGTCAAGACAAACCCATGAGTGGAGCTACCTCTTCAAGCAAAGAGACAAAGTCCTTGACCGCTCAAGGTGATGAAGGGCAAGACTGGACCTTTCGCTTTGTGTCTCCGGGTGAATCAAACATTGCCTGTGTTTAGGGACTGGATGATGGTTCTGCGAGTGAAGGTGAGAACACAGTTGAGCAAGTAATGTCAGAAACTAAAGAAGCTGTGAACGTGGTACATCACTTAGTTGAGGAAGAGATGAGAGCAACAAGTTCAGAATCTCCAACAACTGAAGAGTCTAACTCTGCATTGATGGCTGATTCAACCGATTCCTCACAGGTAAGTACTAAAGACTAGCTGTTTGAAAAACATGCTTGTAATGAATGTGACAAATTTAGAGAAAATATTGATTTGAAATTTGCTAGGTTATTAGACCACAATGATAACTTGGTAAATGATTTACAACTATGCACTGAAGCTAATCGTATTTTAAAATAAAAAGAGTGCACTTACAAAGAAAATATAGAACTTTTGGGTAAACAACTAAAGGAAACCGAAGTTGTTGCTTTCAATCAAGCAAATGATAAAGTTTTATTTAAATTCTTTGGAAGAAACAAAGAAAGAAAAAGCAGTTTCAGAAGTCGAAGTTAATTCTTTAAAACAAAAACTGCATAGTTGGACCAGTTCTTCTCACATAGTTCAACACTTAGTGAAAGAACAAAATAATGGGGAAGGGTTGGGTTAAAAGGTAGTTCCACTACCACATGAGACCATTTTAAATACAAAATATGACTTGTAAATAACAACCCAATAAAGGATCATGTGGTGTCCACTCCTTTGGTTAGTGATCCTGATTCCATGGGAAACCGGTGAATTCTATCACTAAACAAAAGGAGTCTATTATGGAATCAAAAGGAAAGATGCCTATTGTTAATTTGGATGATAAACTTGAAAAGGTTAACGTAAATTCAGGTTCACACATGTCTTCTTCCGAATCCAAAATGACTAAACCAGTTAACCAAACCCGTGTTACACATCAAAGTCCAAATAAACTAAATGCTAAAGATGTTAAAAATGTTCAAACAATTAATTTTGGTAAAGAAGCAGAAACAACTAAACGAGAAGTGACTAAACCCAACCAGAATCAAGTCGCACCTGTATCACACTCAAGCCCACATAAACAGTTTCCTCAACATGTGGAAGGAAGATCTTGCTACAGTTGTGCAAAAAGAGGACATATTTCTTCTAATTGTCCTTATTATTAGACTCTTAGAAAGAAAATTGAACTTTATGATACAAAACAAAGTTCTTCTAAAAGGAGTTCTATTACTCCTCCTAAGAGAACTAATGAACCTAAAGTTCAAACTCTAAGCCAGTCGTCTGTTTATCATAAACAGGCCTTACACAAAACTGGCTTATGGAAAGAAAAGTCAAATAAGTAGTCTGATAATGAGAATAATAAGAAGAACAGTATGCCCTCATCCTCAAGTGGACAGTGGGTTGAATTTATGATGTGTGATTCCTCTGGGTCACCCAAGCCAGTTAAGGCTTGGGTCCCAAACCTAAACTGATCATTTCCTTTGAATGTGTAGGGTGTTCGCTACAGTGTTATCACAAATACCTGGATTGTTGATAGTGGGGCGTCTAGGCACATGATTGGTAACTTGCTCTCCTCTTCAACGTCAAACAAATTAAAAGAGGACATGTATCATTTGTTGGGAATAAAAGAGGATATATCACTACTCAAGGCGAAGTAGGAAACCAGAAAGTCAAGTTTGATAAGGTCAACTACGTTCAACAACTTCAAAACAACTTGCTTTTAGTCTCCCAGATCTGTGACAAAGGCTTCAAATTTTTTTTGACAACAAGATGTGCTACGTGTTGAAGGACTATGTGATCGAGGAGGATAAGGTTCTCATGTCAGCTTCAAGATATAACAACTTATATGTCTTGGATCCATCAAAATCATCCACAACTGATCACACAGTTCAATGCTTCTTGTCAAAGGCAACAGAGAGGGACTCAATCTTCTGGCATAGAAGAATGGGACACATCAATCCAAGAAAGATGAATCACTTGATTCAAAATGATCTAGTGTGGTGTAAATGTTAAGAACTTTTAGCTTCCCGACTTCTGCATTGCTTGCAAGAAAGGGAAACGGACCAAGAAGGCTATTAAGGCAAAGAAGGTTAACTCTATAGATATGCCTCTAGAACTTCTACACATGGATCTGTTTGGTCCCGTCAGCACTAAAAGTATTGCTGGTGATTTGTACTGCTATGTAGTAACAGATGATTACTCAAGATTCTCTTGGGTGATGTTTCTGAAAGCGAAAAAAAAACTTTTGAATCATTCAAACATCTGGTAACTACATTGGAATCACTGTACAAGCTGAAAGTTAGACAGATTTGATCAGATAATGGCACAGAGTTCAAGAACCAGTGGATGGAGGCTTTTTGCAAAGAAAAGGGGATTGTACATCAATTTATGTCTGCCTACACACCACAGATGAATGGAGTTGCTGAGCAAAAGAATCGGAGCTTGATAGAGATAGCAAGAATGCTACTAGCCGACTCGAAACTGCCTATCCAATTTTGGAATGAGGCAGTGGCAAATGCATGTTACACGCTCAATCGAGTCTTAGTGGTCAAGCGACATGGGAAAACGTGTTATGAACTACTCCAGCGATGTAAACCTAAGCTGGAGTATCTCAAACCATTTGGTGCACCATGTATGCTGCTGAAGAAAACTCAGTTTGGGAAGTTCAGTGAGAAGGCAGAAGAAGGGATATTTCTTGGATACAACATACCAGACAAGAGAGTTTATAACAACTCAACGGATCAGGTAAAGGTGTGGTGCAATGTTGATGTTCAGAGATACACCACCCCCCTGCTGGAAAGGGACCTTCATTCTTCTTCAACTATGATGGATTTTTTAAGTCCTTCAACATACCTATCTCCCTTTCGGATGATGAGTTAATGATCAGAATGATGTATGAGTCCTAGACACACAGCCACTAGACTCGACAACATCAACTCCACAAGGTGAATCTTCTAATCCTTTAGGGGGAGCATTTGATGTAAGCGATTCCTCCTTTGATGATGAAGAAGTGGAGACTGAACAGGAGGACCAGGGGGAACAGGTTCCTACCAATGAAAGTACACAAGTATCAAATCATGATTCCTCTAACATTTCGGAACCTCATACTCCAACAGCTACAGATCCTGAACCTGAGTTTAATAATCTGGATAATGAGGTGGTTGTTCTAACAACTCCCGAATCTTGGCTAAATGTTTATCATCCCTTGGACAATGTCATTGGGGATGTTAGATTAGGAGTACGGACAAAAAATCAGCTATACACAGTTGATTATGCCTCGGTAATGGAAAAAGGATGCCTTCACGATGGAGCATATCGATGTTTTGTGTCTCAATTTGAGCCAAAAATACGTTAGTGAAACGTTAAACGATAAGGCATGGGTCAGTGCAATGCAAGAAGAACTCCTACATTTCAAAAAATTAGAAGTGTGGACCCTTGTGAACAAGCCAAAAGGTGCTAAGGTGATTGGCACTAAATGTGTACTGAAATGCAAGAAAGATGACCAAGGGGTAATAATCAGGAATAAGGCCCAACTTGTAGTTCAAGGATTTTGACAAGTCGAAGGCATAGATTACAATGAATTGTTTGCACTAGTGGCAAGGATGGAAGCAATACGTATATTTCTAGCTTATGCATCCTACATGAAGATCAACGTCTATCAACTAGATGTCAAGAGTGTGTTCCTTCATGGTGAAATCCGTGAGATAGTGTATGTCAGTCAAACCAAAGGATTTGAGGATCCTTATCATCGGGATAGAGTTTACAAGCTGGATAAGGCTCTCTACGGGCTCCATCAAGCCCCTAGAGCATGGTATGAGAAACTCTCAACTCATCTCGTGAAACACAATTTTCGCAGGGGAGTTATTGACTGTACAATATTCACCAAAGAAAAAGATGGCGACTTATGGCTGTTACAGATTTATGTTGATGACATAATCTTCGGTTCCAAAAACAAAGAGTTATGTAAAGAATTTGAATCTATAATGAAAGCATAATTTGAGATGAGTGCCATGGGTAAGATGCAGTTCTTTCTCGGGTTATAGGTGGATCAGACACCAAAGGGAATATTTCTACATCAGACCAAGTATGTAGGCGATATCCTCAGTCGGTTCAATATGGAGAATGCTTCTGCAGATGGAACTCCACTTGCTACAAACCATGAAATAGCACCCGACAAATATGGTGATCTGGTTGATGCCACTATGTATAGAGGAATGATTGGATCTCTCATGTACCTCACAACCTCACGACCTGATATCATGTACGTGACGTGTCTTTGTTGCAGATAATAGGCAAAAACAAAAGTCAACAATCTCATAGGAGTCAAAATGATTTTTTGTTATTTGAAGGGTACTCCAACACTCGGTTTGTGTTATCCTCATGATGATGACTTTGAGCTTACATTGTATAGTGACTCGGATTATGACAGTTACAAAATGAATTACAAGTCAACATCAGCAGGATGTCAGTTCTTTGGTAGACGGTTAGTCACCTGGCAGTGTAAGAAGCAGACCTCTGTTGCTCTATCAACATGTGAAGCTGAATACGTTGTTGCTGCAAGTTGTTGTTCACAAATCATCTGGATTCAACAGCAAATGCGCGACTACGGTTTGCTATTTTCTAACACTCCTATTTTTGTTGATAATTATGCTGCTATAGCCGTAACAAAAAATCCGGTCCAACATCCTAAAACTAAACACATCGGTATTAAATATGACTTTATACGTGACTGTTTTAAAAAGCACTTAATCGATGTGGTTAAAATTAATACGGATTTTCAACACGCCGTCCTCTACATAAAAACATTTGATAAACCGAGGTTTTTATATCTGTTAGAGGTCAATGGCATGAAAAAGAAATGTGAAGTGATTCCAGAAGACGAAAGTTAATAGTCCGACTAGTATAGTTAATTTTCTTTTCTTTTATTTTATTTTACTTATTTTTCTGTCAATTAAAAATCCAAAAACACAAATATATTTTCGGTTTTAGAACTTTAGGGGGAGAATAGGTTAAATTAGTATTAAATTCGTGTAGTATTTAATTACTTAAAAATACGAGGAGGAGGACAACTTAGCTAAAAGAAATGAAATCAAATCTGTGATTTTGATTCAACGTTTATGGAAAATGATAGTACACAGGGAACAGATTGTGTGGGAATTTAAAAGATTTTAAATGATTAAGATGCAAAATTCAAAGTATAAGTCTGAGAAGTCTAAGCAAAAGAAAAAAGAAAAAATGATAGTAAAACTAGTATGCTACTGATGTAACATAGAGAAAGTAGACCTAGAGGTTGCTAGTTTATTATATGATGTGTTGGTAGATTCAACACAATAGATGAGTAGAACTCATTGGTGGTTTAAAATTCAAACTAAGTTGTTCAACTTGTTGTGGGTTCCCATCTTATCCGTGGTTAACACAATCAACGCAGTTCCAATAAGGAGTGAAGAGCAAAATAAACGCCACAAATGTGTGCGGATGACCATAAAAATGAGCAAAGCACATGGAAAAATGCTAAATGCAATCAAGCTAATAACTTATGTTGTTGGTGCGTTATGTGCAAAAAGAAAATAAATGCTCTAACAAGAGGATAGGTTGTGTGCCTCTCTGCTGTGCGGTGGCACTAACCTGAGGATAAGCATAACCTAAATATTTTAGAATTCATTGTTGTTTGCGCCTCTTTATTGTGCGATAACACTGACCTGAGGCTTGGCATCTCTTTGAAAGCTCTTAGAATAGTTTCTTCTTTAAAATACCTGTAGACCACTCAAAACTCTCCTGAGGAATGTTGATTACCATATAAGAGTGGGATCCACAAATGCTTGTTGAAATAATTAAACCTTAACTCATCACCAATGTATGTCAAAAATCTGTGTATAGATTTAAGAGGACAAGTATACTGACAATCATCATGAGCTGCAATTCTTGAAAGTCAAAATCATTATGTGCATCTTATAGCTCTAGTATGGTTTCCTAAAACTTCTATTCTCTCGGTCAAACAAGAATCTAGCATCAAAATGGTTTATAAAAATATCCCAAATGATTCTGATATACCTGTATGATTCCATAATGAATCATTCCAGAAATGATAAACGTAACTTGAAGTTGTGTTATCCAGGAAGTAAAATCGGTTAGATGTACTCTAATAGGTTTAATTACATCTCAAATCAAAAATACAAAAATATATCCTGGTTTGTCTTAATATGTCAAAGTGTTTTCAGTTTTGTTTTCTAGTAATTTGTTACGTAGATGTCGGACTCTACAACTAGTCGTAATCTATGAATCACTCACTCAAAAGGGGTCACGTCTGAGGTGACCAAAATGTTAAAAATTAAAAGGATCACATTTGAGGTGATCAAACAGTTTTTCAAATTAAAAAGGTCATGTCTGAGATGATCATCGGTCATAATGTCTTATCAATAGTTACACGTGTATGTTTGAAAGTGTACGATGTCAAACTAATAAGTATGGACCAATCGCACAATTGAACCATAAGTATGGACCAGTCACACGATTGGATCATGAGTATTAGCCAATAGTACGATTGAACCATAAGTATGGATCAGTCGCACGATTGGATCATAAGCATGGAGAAATCCATGCGATTGGATCACTAGAATGGACTAATCACACGAATGGATGAGGCAGTATGAGCCAGTCGCACGACTAAACCCCAATCGCATGAATGAAGCATGCGAATGGGCCTAGTCGCACGACTGAATTTAACTTAGTATAATTAGTGGGGAGTCGGTCACATGTTCTCATCACCCCTCAATCACCCTTAGTCGCCGAAAGTACCGAGACTCTGCCCAAATTTTGTTTGATTGATTTAGCATCTTGATTGTGATTCTAACGTTTACTTTCTACGTCTACAGGTAATGTGAGACCAAAATCGACTTCAATGTCCCGTTTAATAAAGCCCTAATGACCAAAATCATTCAAAACAAGAACTTAGACAAACTCTTCAAAATAAACCACCTAAATGGACATAATCGTTGATTTAAAGAACATTAGGTGTTATTTTGATGGGTTGCGAGTCTAATGAGCCAAAACACAACGCTTAACATCAAGTTTTGACCATGATTAGACTTTAAAGTGTCGAATAGAGAGTTATACGGACGTGCTGATGAACTTCAATCGCACGATTGAGCTGGGCGTATGAATCAATCGCACGAATGAACCAGGCGTATGAGTTCAGTCGCACGATTGACTCAACCGCATGGCCTAACACACGACTAAGTTCAGTCGCAAGCTCAATCGCACGACTGAACTCAGCCGCATGCTCAATCGCACGACTGAACTCAGTCGTATGGTTCAATCACACGATTGAACCAGACTGATCTCAAAATAGTTTAATTTCAACTGTCCTCTGTTATGCATAAATCTAATGTTTATGTGTCTTGTGTTATAGCAACATGGCTGATAGGTGGACTATCAACACCAAGCACAACATCTGTGCTCATCTTGACGCTACCTCCAGGAATGCCGCTGAGTTCGCTGGGATTATAGCCTTTCTACGTAGGTCGAGGAACTACAAGGATATCGATGCTCCTTGCACACCCTACCGGTCTCTACAACAAGCCTTCTGAGAAAGTGCCAGGGTTGACCGGTCCATTGAGCCATACTATATACGGAGCTCCATTTTTGGTCAAGAGATCGAAGTTACTGCAACTGATCTAAGACGGGTACTGGATCTGGGTGATGATGATGCCCACCTGACCAAGTTACATCCTCTGATATTAAAGGGTTGTTTTCTATGGATGAAGTACACTGGGGACATCAACTCAGGTGTGCTCAACAAAAGCAACCTGTGTCCCTAGTTCAAGTACATGGCCCATGTCATTCTAAAGTGCATAGCATCAAGGAGGGGAGGATTTGATGATTTATCTGACCAAATCCAGAATGCATACGTTGCATTGATGCTTAACCATCCTTTCAGCTTCTCCAACATCATACTCTCTTACTTGATAGAGAACCTAGAGGCTAAGGGTAAGGAGGATTTTTGCATGTACCCTCGGTTCTTACAGCTTATTATTGATGAGAAGCTTCTGTCTTTGCCAAAGGAGAAAGAAGATGCAGTAGTACTTGAGGTGATGGATGATACCACCTTGGGTAGGATGAAATACAGGGGGAAGCTGGTGAAGCCCCCTGTCAGGAGATTGTTCGGGCACTTGGCAAGTGCTGATTATGTGGCGCCTTCTCACAAGAAGTGGCGTCACAATTAGAGTGACTCATATGTCAAGCCGATTGAGCTACCCACTGATGATACAGACGACGATAACGACGACCATGGTGACGCTCAAGGTGGTGAGGGTCCTGGTGGATCCTAGTAGGCTCCCATCCACCCTGATTTTCGGATAGATGAAGATGATGAGTCAGATGTGGAGCCTCTTGTGAGGACAATTAGGAATAGGGTTGTGGCCATCGAGAGAGGTAAAGAGGCGGTTGGTGGATGCCAAGCTGGGTCAAAGGGTAGTGCTATAGATCATACTGATCCTACTTACACCCCAGACCAGCCACTCGGCTCAGGGGAAGCCTTTGTCTCCAAGGGCTCAAGGAAGAAAAGGATGGCCCAACCCTATGGGAAGAAGATCAAGAGTCAGAGGATCACCCTAATCACTACTCCCACCACCACTACCACAGCTACCACCCCAACCACACCTCCTATCTCCACCCCTATAGCTACTACTACACCACCACTCCACCCACTACTACACCTCCTACCACTACTACCACCACCACTCCACCCACTACTACTATCTCTCATCCCACCACCACTACCACAACCACTCCGCCATAGCCCACACACATTCCACCTCCCATATTCACCACATCCACTACTACCACCACTCTCATCAAGCAGGTCCATCCACACCTTCTCCATTCACAGTTGGACCCTCTCTACCCCACATTAGGTTAGAGGAACAGCTAGTCAACCTCAACCGAATTATGCTAAGGTTGCTTGCCACAGATGAGCAAAGAGGTGCGCAGCTCAACCAGCTGATGGAGGTGAATGCAGTTCAAGCTCAGGAGAATAGGGAGCTCGGTGTGAGGAGTGAGCGGTATGAGAGAGCTCTAAGCCGAGCCCACCATGCACTTACTAGTCAAAATGAGTTGGTGTTGGCGTCGGTGAAAAGGATTGAGGAGCTTGAGAAGAAGAACAAAAAGATACTTCTAAAGCTTAAAGGATCAAAGAGTGAGCCTCTGAAGATAAAGGACGGTGATGATGATGATGACGATGATGATGAAGAGGATGAAGATGACTCTGAGGAGGAGGTTGGAGAGGGTGGACCGAGCGGAAAAGATCGAGAAGATGATGATGATCAGGAAGGTGATGCTACTACATCAGCCTCTCCTCAAGCTCAAGAGAGGCATACCAAACATAGCCAAGATCGAGGGACCTCTTCTTTAGCTCCTCCAGTAGAAGATTCAAAGGAGCAAGACAAAAGTAATTATTAGATGTTTATGTATTTAAAACTTTTGTACTTGAATTATATGTTACCCAAATGTAATTAATGTTCAATTATGTTTATTTATGCTTAAATGTTTTATCTAATGAATTTTGTGTGACATGCTTAATGTCTAATCAAGAAGATAAAACTCCACAGTAGGATGAATACGATGTTGCTCCCCTTCAGAAAATCAAGTCTCAATTCACCATAATTCTTGATTTGCAAGGGATCGTCAGAAGGTCAGTGAGTTATACTCTCGAAGAAGGAGAAATTATACATGATCTGACCAACGAGCAGCTAGCTGAGATGTTCCGACTCAATCTGGACGAAATTGTAAAAGATGCTCCAGAATTTGATGTTTTAAGTGATGAGGAGCTGTAGGATGGGGATGAGTATGAAATTGAGGATGTTACAGTAGAACATTATCCAGAGTACACTGACCGCGAGGGAAATATGAAACCCAACTTGGGGTGATACTTTTGGTAGTGCTACATTTTAGAAGCTGGATGAAATGGAGAAGGAAAAGGAAAAGGATGAAAACCAAGCCTAAGCCTCGGATGCAAATGTTGATATCAAGAAGGCTGAATGGGCAACTTGTTTTGCTGAAATAAGAGCCCAGCGCACGACTCTAAAGCAAAATGCCTACACCAAACTCTACAAAGTCAAGAAACATCAGAAGGTGTCGGCAAAATCATTGCGTGGGCCTATTTTGAGGACTTAAACGTTTATGCAGTAAAAAGAGAGAGAGAAGGGGATTGAGTACTTCAGATATCCTCATGATCTGAAGACTCTTCCTAGTTTTGTGCTCAACCGACTAGCGTGCTTAGATTTGCTGTATGCAAATCCAAGGAAGATGTCAAGTTGGTTTGAAGCTGTGTTGAAGAAAGAATAGCACACCAGGTGGGTAAACTTCAGACCTCAACAACCGAAGAGGTATATCCTTAGATCTGAAGTTAACCCTATATCTGGGAAGGCGAAAGTATTGCTGAAGTGGAGTCCTCCGTGCACAATGTCAAAGATTCCTATACAGGAAATGC
>BJCM01082115.1:0-11764 GCA_018326385.1 Flaveria bidentis | reverse complement strand
AAGAAGCGCAGACTCACCTTCATCACCACCACAGCCACCACCACTACCACCTCTACAGCCACACCATCTTTCCCCACATCTTCCACACCCATACCACCACCTCCTTCACCTATTTTACTCCCATCCACCACTATATCATTTACACCTACACCACCACCACCTTCATCTATACCACCTCCAATCTTCACCACTGTCACCACCACCACTAGCCATCCTGCAGCACCATCTTCTTCCACCCCATATTCACCAGGATCACCTTTTCCTCCCAGTGGGGTAGAGGAATAGCTCTCAGCACTCAACCATATGGTGCTGAGGCTGTTAGCTGCAGATGAGGAGAAGAGAACTTAGATATGACGGCTTGTAGACCTGACCACTGCCCAATCTCAGCAGCTTTCGCATCAGGCTCGATTGATCGATGAGCAAGCTCATCAGATGTCTCAGCTCCAGGAGCAACACGCCAAGAAGATTGAGGAGCTGGAGGCTGCAAACAAATCTCTGCATTTAAAGCTCAAAGGGTCCAAAGAGGAGCCCTTAAAGATAGTACAAGGTGATGGAGATGATGATTCTAATGATGATAGTGATGATGATGATGATGGTGATGATCACCATGGTGATACAGATGCTAATGATGATGATGATGACTCTTCTACTTCGGGTGCACAAGAAGCCAGTGAGAGGCGAACCAAAAAGACTCAAGATCCAGGTGCCTCGACATCAGCTTCGACAGTAGAAGAACACAGAATCCAAGACAAGAGTAATGCTTAGATGTTTTATTGTTATTTAAAAACTTTTGTATTTGGATCATGTATAAAATTATGAAATGCATGTTTATATGAAATGTAAATAGTTATGTCATAATTATTATGGTTATGTCTTGATTATTAACTAATGATTGATGTGTTCAATATTTAAATCAAGCTGATCCACAATTTCAAATGGACGAATACGATGTTGCACCCCTTCAGCAAGTCAAGACTCAACTAACCATGATTCTTGATCTGCAAGGGATTGTCAGGAGATTAGTGAGTTACACCCCTAAAGAAGGGGAAATAATTCACAATCTCACTGACGAGCAAATTGCTGAGATGTTTAAGCTCAATCCCGATGAGATTGTAAAAGACGCTCCAACTGTTGAAGTAGCCAGTGACGACGATCTGAACAACATTGATGAGATAGAGATCGAGGACGTCACTGCATAGCATTATCCAGAGTATGCTGACAAAGAGGGAAATGTGGTCCCCTATCTGGGTGATTCCCTGGTCAGTGATACATTCGAGATATTAGATAAGATGGAGCAAGAGTCAGAGACGGTTGAAGAACAAGCCAAAGCCTCAAACGCCAATGTTGATATCAGAAAGGCTGAATGGGCTGCATGTTTTGAGGAGATCCGAGCCCAATGCGCTGCTCCTAAACCGAATGTTTACACCAAGCTCTACAAAGTGAAGAAACATCACAAGGTGTCAGGCAAGATTATCGCGCGGGCCCATTTTGATGATCTTAACGTATATGCGGTAAAGAGAGAGAAGGGTATGGAGTACTTTAGATTCCCGCATGATCTAAAGTCTCTACCTGGTTTTGAGCTCAACCAACTAGCTAAACTGAAGCTGTTATATGCTGACCTGAGGAAGATGTCAGGCTGGCTTGAGGCTGCATTAAAGAAAGAGTACCACACCAGGTGGGTCAACTTCAAACCTCAACAACCTACGAGGTATATCAAACATTCTGAAGTTGATCCTATAACTGGAAAGCCTAAAATAGTGCTGAAGTGGAGTCCCCCGAAAACAATATCAAGAATCCCTCTTAGGGAAATGCCACAGGACTTCACTCCACAATTTTAGTAGTGGTACTATGATTGGAGAATAGGGGAGGTGGTGATAGTTCTGAACAAAGAGGGCAGAATGGATACTATCAGGGTATTTGATCCAATGTGGCTTACAAACTTGTCAGCTGAAGATGTCTACACATTATACAAGTGGCCACTATTCTATGACACGTAAGATATTGTACAAGCCCTCTAATTCCAAAATGTGATACGACTCTGCTTTGCATTTGAAATATGTGTAGGAGTCACAAGAGAGGAGAAGTACAAGAAGTACGAGAAGGTTATGAAGAAGGTAAGACAATAGATGAATCTAGGTCCAAGGGGGAGTTTGTTGATACATATGTACCTTGATTCTGATCTTAATGTAATATGTCTTTGTTGTCTTGCGCTTATGTAATAGTTGGGTACATAATGAAATACAAATGCTTGGTTGTGTTTATAAGGTTTAATATTTCATTAATGAGTTGTTTAATGATTATCAAATTGATTATATAGGTTGTGGTTGATTGAACTAATATAAATAATGTAATGATTATGAATACATTCAAAGTTAGTAATATGAAGTTATCATGCGAATGGCCCATGATAATGGACCATACGCATGAACAACATCATGCGAATGACTTAGTCGCACGACTGAACCAGGAGACTGGATCAGTCGTATGATTGTCACATAAGAATGGCTCAGTCACACGACTAAACACTCAGTCGTGCGAATGGATCAACCGCATGGCTCAAACCCACGACTGAACCATGCTAATGGTTCAATCGCCTGAATGAGCAACCCTAACCTATAAATAGCACCTAATTTGTGGAAAAACGTAAGCGTTAAAATCCACTTCGACTCCAGACGTACCCTAGCCGTCCAGAAACCTCTAAGTTTGTACTGCAAGTTCATAGAACGCTGTAGATCGATTCCTAATCGATTCTTGACGTTAGATTCAATACGCTATTGTTTCTACGTGCGTTCTCACTGATTGGATCGCCAATCAAATAGGATTCCGCACTATTTGGTTTGGTTTAACACGTTAATCAGTTGTTGTTTTGTTCAAATACCAGATCCAAACAGACACGAAAACTGTTTGTAATGGTTCTCCTGAACTAGTTGGAGTGGGAACTGAGTTGTAGAGTGAAGGATTCTGAATGTAGGATCCTTTCTTCGACTTGTACTTCATCCTTAGTTCTTTCTCTCTTAACTTCAAGATGAAGTCATTTATGTCTAACATCGCAAGAATGTCGTTCTGTCTCAGGTTAGACATAAATGAGTCCCATTTCTCAGGCAAACCATCAGCAAACCTTGAAACTTTGTCTTCCATTGATGTGGTTACGCCATGAGTGTGCAGCTCACTCATTAGCTGATAAAGTATGTCAATAATATCATCTAAGCTCTCATTTCTTATCAAAGAGAAGTTATCAAACTCCTTCTTGAGAGCCTTAGCCTTCAGTGCCTTTAATGTCGTGTTTCCATCATATTTCTTCTCTAATGCCTCCCATAGCTTTTGTCCTGCTTGTTCTCAGAAAATTGATGAAAGATGTCTTTCGGGATTGACTAAGTGAACAGGGCATAAACTTTCTTCTCAACATTAAAGAGTATCTTCTGAGCCTCGCTCATTCCACCCAAAGTCAACTTGACTCCATTTGCACTGACTGGTACCGTGTAACCAGACTCTATAGAAGTCCAAAGATTAGGATCTACTCCATTTAGCTAAATCTCAAACCGTTGTTTCCACTAAGGATATTCGTCTAATGTTAACAGCTTTAGCGGTTTATTGTGATACCAATCTCATTCTCCAAAAGAAGTAGGTTCTGGATGCGTGAGTCCTTTCCTATAATAAATGCAGCAAGCTGATCTTCCAGATCTATAAACTTTGTACTTTGAGAGTAGGACAACTTCAATCGTGCGAATGGACAGTAAGTATGGATCAGTCGTGCGAATGAACTATGAGTATGGATCACTCGTGCGATATTCAATCGTGCGATTGGATTCAGTCGTGCGTATGAACTGGCCGTATGGAGTCAAACGACTAAAGTTGTTCAGTCGTGGGAATTAAGGATACGACTGAGTTCAGTTGTGCAGATGGAGTATACGAATGAGTTCAATCGTACGAATGAGCTATTCGTGCAACTGAAGGCTGTTGTTTTTGAAAAAATTGAAATTTTTGACACTTAGACACAAAATACTATTTACCCAGAAACCCTAATCTGCCGTATGATGAAAGACTTAAACTTTAATGCCTGAAAACGTCGAAAAATACCCGTGAACTCAAAAATATGACTCTTTTGAATTAAAACGTGAGTTTTGACAACAAACCTAATTGAATCAAATGCCAAATCAAGAGCCAATGCTCTGATACCACTTGTCAGAACCATGTACGTACGGAGTACTAACTGATTTTGCGTTATACCCGATCAAATAGTGCGGAATCCTATTTGATTGGCGATCCAATCAGTGAGAATGATTACCCGATCGATATAAGATTGAGACTAAATGTTATGAACGAATAGGAATCGACCAGGAATGAGCTATGAACTTGGACAGGACGTTTGGGATGCTCTGGAAGGCTAGGATTTATGTGTATGCGTAATATCTTTTAAGTGTTCTTCAATTCTTTTGTTTTTCCCCGAATTAAATGGTATTTATAGGTTATTGGTTTCCATTCGTACGACTGAAACTGAATCATACGATTGATCCATACGCACGACTGAAGGTTCAGTCATGCGATTGAGTCAATCTTATGTCTTAATCATACGACTGATCCAGTCTCCTAGTTCAGTCGTACAACTGGTCCATAAGCATGATGTATTCATGCATATGGTCCATAAGTATGGGCCATTAGCATAAGTACTCATCCGACTATGTTGAACACATTACTCAATCATTATTGACTTAGAATTGCGTACAAAAACCACAAACCTATATAATAATTTCATACACAATAATAATATGAAATAATTAAACATTAATAAACATCAACCACATATTATATTGTGTTCAACCATTACATTACATATGTGCAAAACATGAAAGACTTTTACATTTGAGCTCATAAACTAGGTACATATGTATCTACAAGAGGTATCTCAAGCACAAGGTGTATAAATGATAGTACCCAAACTAATACCCAAACCATAGCCAACAAGACCTAAGCTCACGCCTTTTCCCTTTCCCATCAATACTAAACTCACTACTGAACCTTACACCCCTGAACCTACACCATCACCCTTACTTCCACCTTCATCCATTGCCTCTCAAAAACCACTACCACTACCCATCCTAAATGCCAAAAACACAACTAAGAACCAAAGCATTACCCAAGCCATCCTATGAAGCATCTAAGCCTCTAACCTTAGAGGAATTCAAGGAGATTAAAAGGAAGCTCATTAACTGCACAACCTTAAGTGACATCTCTTGTGAGGAAGAGTCCATAAGACTGAAATACATTGATAGCTCTTTTTGTTCCCTCACAAGATATGCATTCCTAGATCTGCCCCGAGGAACACTAGACTAGGCTCTTCAACTCATAGCAACAAACTCAGACTCCTTCAAGGAAGAAGAGATGAAGCTGAGGAGAGGATTAGTGACTTTACTAGATAATAGGGAAGGGGACAAACTACCAAACCATCCCCTCACACCTAGGAAGAAGATTATCTAGTGGAGGTTCGATGAAACTTCTCAAAACTTTGTTGTGGAAATCGAGAATGGTGAAGTCAACAGACTTGACAAGCCATCTCTGCTACACTTAAGAAAATTTGATATTGTTAGGTTAGCATAGAAAGCATTCTCCAATCCCTCCAATTCCCAAGTAGTTGCTCACATCAAAGAAAAAATTGAGTTAGCAGAGAAACCTTCATTTTGCTGAGCTAACAAAGAAAGCAAAGACTGAAGAGGAGTTGAAGTTGAGAAAGGAAGAAATAGAGGGTGCCACTACAAAAGGAAGTTCATTCCTTCAAATGGTTTAAGGCCCTACTTCAGATTCCCTAGTTAAGTGGGAATATGACTATAACTTCCTTCAACTAACTCTCTTCAGAGGGGCACAACAAAAGGTACATGTCATCCAGAATAATACATTAGATATCGTATCTACAAATGACTTGTACAAAGTTTTCAACACCACTTCAGGAAAGAACAAGGAGACTGAAAATACCTTCTTTCCTTGGTGTTGACAGTTTTAAGAAGTATAAGGGAGTAAAGTTTTGGTAGCGTCAGCCTAAGGAAAGTTTGTTGGATCAAATGAGGCTTAGAATATTTTGAGTGCAACTGAATGAAGACTTCCAAAGACAAAGCTACACTTCTGAAGCTACGTTGAAGATCTTTCGAAGCTTAAGGATGAAGAACTTCTATAGGAAAAACTCAGTCTTCCAAGACTAAGTAGTAATCCTTCCAAAGTTAAACGCTTAGAAGATTCAAGACAAAATCTTTCGAAGAACAAAGTCATAAAGAGTTGCAGAAGTCTCAGAAGAAGTTGATTTTTT
Organism: Flaveria bidentis; assembly: GCA_018326385.1. Classification (NCBI taxonomy): domain Eukaryota; kingdom Viridiplantae; phylum Streptophyta; class Magnoliopsida; order Asterales; family Asteraceae; genus Flaveria; species Flaveria bidentis. The sequence goes on along the minus strand of BJCM01082115.1, from coordinate 5,469 downwards.
CTGAAGTATAAATGGTTTCGGAAGAACTTATTCTTCCGAAGCCATTTAACTTGAAGAACCAACTATGAACCAGTAGACAAAAGTATGGTCCGACTGACACATGTTGCCAACTCTGATATACTACATGGCACTTTTCCACTCCCATGTATTTGACTATATTTTATTCCATTGTTCACCTTTTATCAGTTAGTACAGTTACAAACTTTGATTGGTGACAAAAGGTAAGTCTTGGACATGTCATGACTACCTGATTTAGGATAGTATTTTATCTTTGATACCTTACTTCTAGCAATATAGTATTTGTCTAGTTGTAAGTTCCAACTGGTCATTTAAGTATAACCGGCTGCAGATAGTAGTATATATAGTTTCTTAATGTAACTCATTCACATATGCTTGTAAGAGTATTGTAACATTGAGTTGAGAAGTAATATATACATGTATCTTGAAAACCATTCTTGTGTTAGTTAACTTAGTATATTATTATCAACTTAGTTGAGAGATTCTGCTTCATCATCCGAGTTTCTTTAAGTGAGTTTGAAAGACAAATCTTGTGTTGAGGGACCAACATCGATCCTGCATAAGTATTTTATATTAAGACTTTAATATGATTAATGAGGGTCTCATGTTAATGGTGACTTGAATGCCTAAATCTTTCTACAATAGTTTTAACATGAAACATTTGTAAGTATTTAACTTGGACAAACTTATGTATACTCATCATAAACACTTAGTCAGTTAAATGGGAGAATGATTGAAGAAACTGTAAAATGGCTGACAAATAGTTAGATTAAAGTTGGCCTGAATGACATAATTGATCCCTAAAGTTAGTGGGGATCATTTGATAGAAATACCCCAAATTTGTAAATTAGGATTCATCTTAGATGTCTAATAAGAATATAATGATAGGGAATAGAAAAAACACCATCAAAAATTTTTCTCTCTAAAATCATTCATCGATCTCTTGACATCGCAATAGGAACGAATCAATCGACATGGCTTCATCATCCTTATAAAAAATCTCAAGTCCCACAAGTAAGTTTTAATTGTTTTGATTTTCATTTATATTAGTGACTGAATCAACATGATTAGATTTTCATATAATTGTTCATGTTTCAATATATAATCAACCTAATTTCTTTTTTCTCTTTCTCATTACACATTTATAGGGTGTAAACGAGTGAAGAAGGCTCATGAGCTGCTACTCTATATCGGCTTGATAAAAGCTTGAACTGAACCAAGCTTAAATGAGCCCGAGCCTAAATTAAGCTCAATTGGGCTCTTTTTTTATACCGTTACACACATAACACGGTCAATGAACGAATTGACTATTATAGATGTTTAGAGATATGCATGTCAAGTAAGTATAAGCTATGTAGAGTGTATTGTGATATTATGAAAAAGAGGAAATCTAAAACTTAAGTTTATAAAAATTTGTTTAAAGCAAATAGAAATTTGACGTGAATTAATTTTGTTGGATTACTTGACAGCTGTGAAGCTTGCTGAGTTGCTATGAAAGTGTGAAGTTAGGAATTTTGCTTGAAACTTGCTGCTGAATGTGCCACTTTATGCTTGAAATCTGCTGTTGCATTTGGCTTGGAACTTGCTGTTCAATGTTGGTTTGAGAGTGTGAAAATGTTGCCACGTTTGAATATGCCTCTTTATGCCATCTTATTATTATTGTTTAATCATTTGACCCGTTTGCAATTTATTATTGATTGTTATTGTTTGAATTGTGGTGATTGACAATTTAAGGTATTATTAAGTATGCTTTGATTTTTCTATTTTAGAAATTTGATAACAAATTTGGGTTTCTATTAGTACTGTTTTTTAATCTAACTCGAACTATTAACTTCAAAATTTTAATAATCAAACAACATAATTCGATTAACTTGATTAACTTGAAATTTAATTATTTGAAACCTCTGTGATCCCAATCCAAGGCACATACTTAAATTTAATTTTAGCCTATCTATCCTCTTTGTAATCTCCCACTTTACACATTTTTACTTGATAAAAATGTTTTATTTGAATTTATTTTAGGTAATCATACAAGTATAACCTCATAACATCCCAACTCTTAATATAAAAAAAGTTGATTATTTTTATGCATTAAAACATGTACAGATTGTTTTTCAAAGTTTTGGTTCTTTTCTTTTATAATCTCTCTTTATCATCACTTGTTCTTTTCTTCAATAGGCTTTTAGGGGAGATAAGAAGAGAGCCAATAGATATTATATAAGGACCTAGGTATTCATGATGATCTTTCACGTAGTAAGCCTTCCCGTGTTGTAACGGGGCGTAACACCATGTCAAGTAGTACTAATATTACACTATCTTTTGCGACCACCAACATCGGAAAAAATCATATAAAAAAACGACAAAAATAAAATTGTATAGAAAATAGATGTAAAAATATTGAATCACACATATAACATGTAAAACGTAAAACATTAAAAACGAATAGCTAAGTCAATTTAGGGACCGCACGTTACGACAGGGCCATCAAACGTATAAGAATAGGCGTACCAAAGTTGAATCACATGTGAAAGGTAAAACATTAAAAACAATTAATAAGCCAATCTTGGACCCACACGTTGCGATGTAGCCATTAAACATGACAAAATAGGTGTAACAAAGCTTAACCACACGTGCACCAGACAGCATGTTAACTCTCAAAATTTAGATCAAAATGTAAAACAAAAATATTGTAAAAAATGAGAAGTATAGGAAATAAAAGTTGAAAGTGAAAATTATAAAAGTTATATTGTAAAAGATGTAAAAAGTATTTGATTAAAAATATAAAAATAAAAGATTTAAATAGTTGCACTACATGTATAGACATTTGTACACATAACTTGATAATTAAAAAATATATAAATACATGAAAGGTTTATGTGATTAACCTTGATTTCACTTAATGAAAAATTATAAGAGTGATTGAAGGTTTGTTAAAACCTAAAATTAAATGACATATATATATATATATATGATAGCTCGTTTGTGTAACAAGTTAACAAACAATGAAGGCATTCAAATATTATCTATCTATATAAAAACAATTTTTTTAGCTACGTTAAACTTTGAGGCTTTAATATTTTGATCACATAAGTTTAGTTTTTCATATAATGACCTTGTATTTTCCCTTTTAAACTTAAGCTATTTTTTTGTTTTTACCACTTAATTTTTTTGTTTTTACCACTTATTCTCATCTCTCTTCCCACGATAGCCACTACCGATCAAAAAGATAAACCATCAATATTGATTAACAAATAAAGTCTACATTGAACGGGTTTGAGACCTAGCCGGACCATTTCTCAACATCTTGTTCCTTTTTTTGATGAATTTTTTTGGATTTTTTTGAAGTTTCATCAACATTATATCTTTCGTTTCATTCCTAACATCTTGAAATTCCACGTCGGAGTAAAAGTCGTCATAATATGTTTTTATATTCACATTTTAACATTCACGTCCACCACATAATTCTCCTCGTAATGCGCGTGTAGAATAATTCTAATTATATATAATCTATAAAGTATTAAAATGGAAACATGTCACACATAATGTATCACTTCATATATGTGTTTATTACACTATAAAAAGCGTATAGCTCATCATATATGCATAGTGTACAACTCTTCATTGCATAGCTGTTTTTATTTTTTTATTTTTAAATTCACATACTTCCTCCTTACACGTGTTGCCAATCCACGTGGTTTCCTCGTAAACAAACACCAAGTTAAACAAAGGGTAACAGGTTAAATTGTTTAAAATGATATTAACATGCATAGACTGATAGACAAAATATCTTTCACTTCACTGTTGCTCTTTCCCATGTTTGTTTTACTTTCTTTTGTTTATTATTGTATTTTTATGTTAAAATTACAATTCACAAATTTTGATCAACATGATACAAGCTTCAATTCATGTCGTTTCAAATAATTTACCTATAAAAGTTACAATATGACACAAGTTTAGTTATATTTTGTCATATTATTATATATTTGTTTGTCACACACTCATGATTTTTTTTTTTTACGAACTTAAAATTTTAATGTCTCAATAAAGTTTCAGATACGACATGCAATATCTTTAGCAACATGAAGTTTTATAACTATTTTCTTTTTACATAAAGCTTCAAACGTTATCACCGCCTTCGTCGCAACCAAGGATTTGCGGGAGCTTTTATTTTTTATTTAAAGTATTTAAAGTTTCAAATGTTATTAATGTCAGTAATGTTCTTTTAACTTTCAACATGTAGTTCCATGGTAATATTTCAGCCTTAGTATTTTCAGGCCTTCAGAACCCGCCATATCACGGCGTATTAACACTAGTTTGCACTAAAAGTAATCCTTAAAAGAAAACAAAACCCACACAGCTACACAAGGATTATATTTCGTTACAGATCTGAAGTTAGATCAACATTATAAATAAATGAAACAAATTCTCACACGCGTATATACATAAACTCGCGCTTCGCCGCAGTTTGATTTGTAGCCTATATAAGAATGTCGTATTATAGTTTTTGAGGTTATTATACTTTTAGTGAGTTCAATTATATATGCACACGGATAATCGCTACACATATTTTAATGAGTCATAATTATATTGTCAAAGATACAATTATCGAGAGTTAAATTGTTATAAATACAATAAGATGGCAGATACATGATATTATATTATAACTAATATATAACACAAATATGATAGTTTTTGTTATTTTTATTAACCTTATAATAATAAGTAGTATTAATATGATAGTATTTATTATTATTAATTAAAAAAGTTATTAAATAGGGGCCAAAAGTAAAACTATTCCATAAAATACTTATAATTTATATTTAAAATGTTATATTTAGCATCTTACAATTTGAATAAGATTAATATCTTTTCTCCTAATATGTATGATATAGTAGATATAGATAAAAAATTAAAATTATTAAACTCTCAATATGTCCCTAAAAATATTAGTATTATTGTTATTATAAATATGAAGATATATATATTAGTTATATACTTAAATTGTTTAAATATAATAATACTTAGTTTAAATACTATTTAGTTATAAAAATTAAAATAGTAAATATGAAATTAAATGTAAATTTATAGTATTATAAATAAAATAAAATTTAATGAAGTGAATTAAATAATAAGATTTTATTGATTAATGTATTAATAATATATATAATAATATATTATTTAGAAGAAGACAATTAATTTTGTTGAACGACAGATGCACAACCCTGTTTTAAAGGATAAATATTATCTTTGTCGGGCTCAACTATTCGTTTTCCAGTCGGGACCGCACCCTAACCTCCTAAGAAGGAAAATCATTACTGAAAAAACTCATTGGCTCAACTATGAGTATTTTGTTCAAAATGATAATTGAACTCATGACTTGTTAATATTTATATGTAGTGTGTACTTTATCTTAAGTGGTTAAGCTAAGAATGATTGGTAAGAAATTAATTG
>BJCM01082112.1:0-14335 GCA_018326385.1 Flaveria bidentis | reverse complement strand
TTAAAAAATAATATATAAAATGTGATAATGATATGACAATGTTATTATGTGTTTTTAAGTTGTACTATTGAAGAAGTTTTTTGGGTTTTTGAAAAATGAGTATTTTTCTGATGTGACTGTTGATTAAACATGTTTTTAGGTGTTTTTTTTTATTTTACCATTGGTGATGCTCTAATGCTTATACGCTTGTTAGTGTGTTGTCTGCTTGTTGTAATGTGGGTGAATTGAAGGTTGGGAAATCTGTTCATTGCTATTGGTTTAAGTGTTTTGATCAAGGTGATTCTTGATAATGCATTGTTACATTTGTATGTGAAAGTTGGGCCTTTGGAGTATGCGCGCAAAATGTTTGATGAAATGCCTGAGAGAGATGTGGTTTCGTGGAGCACGATGATAGGTGGTTTCGTGCAACGGGGGTTTTATGAGAATACAGTTGGTGTTTTCGATGAGATGATGAGAGAGGGAGAAGTTAAGCCAAACGAGGCGACTATAGTTAATGTAGTGGCTGCTTGCGCTTCACTCGGGTCGTTGAGTTTAGGTGAATGGGTGCACACGCATGTTCAAGAAAGACACGATATCCCACTAGAAGGAAATGTGGGTAATGCGTTTATAAACATGTATGCTAAATGTGGCAGCATAAGGAGCGCTATTCGCGTGTTCAAAACACTTAGGTTCAAAGATACAATATCATGGAGCACTATGATTAACGTGTTTGCAATGAACGGGCTTGGACATCGCGTGTTACCATTATTCGGGCTTATGTTAGTTCATGGGGTTGCACAAGATGATGTGACATTCGTCAGCTTGTTAACCACATGCAGTCATGGTGGGCTGGTTAACGAAGGGTTAATGTTGTTCAAAGCGATAGTTAACACATACGGCATGACTGCTAACGAGAGGCATTGTGGGTTCTTTGTGGACTTGTATGCACGAGCAGGATGGTTTAAAGAACCAAAGGATTTTGTTATGGGTATGGATGTGGAACCAGACAAGCAGGTGTGGGGTGCGTTGGTTAGCGCGTGTAGGGTTCATGGGAATGAGGCGATGGTTCGACGCGTAAGCGAGACCCATGTCGAAAAAGGTGCGAGTGGTGGGACTTTGTGTTTGGTGTCAAATAGTTATGCAAGTTCGAGTAGATGGGATGAATCAATGGAGATTAGAAATGTGATGAGTTGTTTAGGTTTGAAAAAAATGACTGGTTATAGCTGGATTGAGCTTAATGTATAGATCAATGCTTGTTAATAGAGACGGGAAACCCTTTTTAAACTTCAACGCGTTTTGGACCCAAACCGAAAAAATAATGGTTTCAAACTGAACAAATCATTTTATACTAAAAAATCAATTTCAAATCGAATTGTACCAGCTAAAAACCGGTGTTAACCTTATTAAACTGAATCTAAATCTGTTTGAACTCTACATGTAATATCACACTCCTAATACAACATTCTTGATTGACGTGCTATATCATTCCCGTTCTCTTTTTGGTAAATAAAAATGTGATCAAATGTCATTCACCTGGTAAATTTTTTTTTAAGTTTTATCAAATTATTAACTTTTATACGTGATATTTTAAAAAATATAATATGTTATTTAAGAGATCATACACATATTTATTATTATATGTGAATTGAATTTTTTAATAACATTGTAGTAAAGAGTTTCGTTTAGGACTAAGAAAAGTAAAGAATATCTAAACTGATTGTGTAGATTAAAGTTTTATTCAATCTGAACGACAAAAATTGAATTAAGTACTTTTTGTTACGTTAAAATGTGTATCTGCTAGTTGTATTTGTAAATCAAGCTAACTAGTTATTAATTCCTAGAATGTTAAAAATAAATAATTTTACAAACATATATTATATTATTTGAAAATCTAAAAAGATAGATGCAAAAAAACTTCAAAAAATGTTTTTTTTAAATAGATGAGCAATGTATTTTTTTATAATTGCAACTATATTATACGTAACGTCACGTGCAATTATTAACTGGGATTAATACGGGTCAATAGTTAATAATTTGTATTAACAAAATCTAATTTTCTTTTAAAAAATCCCCACTCTTAAATTTTCAATGCCACATAACATTGAATTATTAGAAAAAGCCAAAAAATGAATTTTCATTTCGTCTTCCAGTCATAAAAGCGTAAAAGTTAAAGTAGAGTTAAATGTCTATTTTTATTATAATAAAAAAAAGTATTGAGTTGACACTTGTTAATATTTTTAATATCTTAAACTTAATTTTTCTACTTCTCTCTTTTATTAAATATTTACATTAGCTATCAATTATATTATTTAAATTTTTTAAAAGTTAAAATAGTTTTTTAATTAATTTAAGAAATAAATCTTTTTTATAAATGCAATATATAACTAAACATTTTTTTGTATAACATAAGTAAAATTTCAAAAATATCAAACTTTTTTACAATTTAAAATCAGTGGTTTTAGAAAATAAAATATTTATGAACCATAATAACAAAAATTCAGAGTTATAATAAGAATTATTTTATAAAATGACATTTTCTTAAAATGGTTTGATTTACAACAAAATGTTTTATTTTTTAATAGAAAAAATAAAAAACCTTTAAGAATATTATATCATTGTTTTATTACTTATAGGTAATTTTAATCGTCTCTTATCTCGAAATATGATTTTATAATTAATAATTTTTCGTGCTAACTATTTAATATTTTATTTATTCAATCTCGTGTAATACACAAGATACTAACCTAGTATTATCTATACATTAGGCTTGGATAGATTTAGCCAATCGATTTATGAATTTCATATTTAGTAATTGTTATCTAATTCGGCAATGAAATTAACAGGAAATCTACAAAATGACAAATATTATAGAATTTAGACGTTATAACTACTTGCTTCAATCATTCGCCTTCTTATTAAGTAGGCTATGGGTTATAAACAGATGCGGACCAAAAATTATTTTTATGGGAGATAGAAATATATTAGAGGTCATATGTGTATCGTTATATAATATGTTTAGTAATTATTTGTTTTAACTCGTCAAACCAATCAAATAAAAAATGTATCTCATGCATTTTAAGCTTATTAATAAAAGACAACAGAATAAATCAACCATGAGTTAACATATGTTTCTTACGTATAAATAATATGAAGGATAATTTGTAACACCTAATCAAACAAATCAACAAACAAACCATCAAACAAGCCATCAAACTTTTGATTTTTTATTTAGTTTCATTTCTTATTACATTCATTAACAATATTACATTACACGATTAGTTCAATTTACCAATGATACATCGTAACCCAATCTTCTTCAAGAAATTGGAATTCGCGTTCCATGGCTCGCCACCAACAATCTTTGATAATGCCTCCGGTGCAAAGATTGCTAATGGTGTGATTAAAGACCGGGAATCTTATATGTTTAGCTTTCCAATTAAAAGCACAAGAGTATTTACCCTTGTCATTAAACTCGAGAGTGTATTCTTCACCACTCTTAATTGATTTAAAGTCGGGTTGTTCGTTATCTCTTCCACAACCAATAACAAGACCGTCAAGATGATGGTTTTCAACATGCACCGTGTTTTTAGGAAACGCAGCTTTCGAAGGTTGTGGTGGTGTAAAAATTGTGATCGCCAGAAGGAAAACCCAAACAAGTTCAAGGTAAGGTGTATGATTTGCCATTTTACCTTTTTTTCAGTGTAAACTTTAAGGCTTCATGAGCCAATTTATAAGCCAGAATTTAATGCAACATACTTTTTGTTTTTATATAACTAATGATGGTTTTGATGTTATCTACCTATAAAGTCATACATTTACGATTATTATTTATTTATTATTCTTGAACCCCGACCTTGCTTCAAATTACAAGTGTTATATTAACCAGGTCTATTTATCCATTTTCTAGCCGAAACACACCTCAACCTCTTTGGAGAAAACTCACGAATGAAAAAAATCCTAGCTCAACCTGCACAATCACTTAAAATGAGACTTAAACTCAAAACTTCGTATATTTACATGTCTTGACTAACTTCTCTTAACCATTTGTCCATTAAAGGACTTAAATAGAAAAATGTTATAAAAAAACAACTATTTTTATTTTTATAAAATAGAAACTATTTGTTTTATGATAAAGTTTACTATAGTGTCGTTTGTATAAAACATGTTACAACTCTACTCTGTTTAGCCTGATCTAAGCATCTTTTTCCAAGGTACTAAGACAAGGTGTATGAGGCACAAAGGTGTGGTGGAGTCATTTTCTCCTGATGTTATTATTACAACTCATATTAATGTAAAATCATGACTCTTATGATTAAGTATAATGATAATATATCCGTTCAAGCAAGCAAAAGTATAATCACATACATATTTGCATCATAAGTTATACACTAGAAAAGTAATCCATAAAGATTCAAGTAACTAAGAACAAGGATGAAATAACAAACATGATCTTCAATGATAATAACCACCTCTTTTCATGAAGTGTTTCTTCTTGTGAAAACCAATTTGATTCAAGAATGAATCAGCCAATCGAGTAAATCATTCGCTCTGAGAGATCTGTTCCAACTGCCCTTACGTATTTATCTAACTGAATTTCCAAGTAGTTCCTTTCATGTGTTGCAAAAGCTTGTCGTATATCCTTCAGAAAAAATATTTATTATAAAACCACCTTTTCATGCCATATAAGGTTCAACTAATGAAATAAGCACAGGTAGCAGTATCACAGAAACGGGATGTATTGGATTCATAACGAGCCAAACTGGTTGAATTTTGAATAGATTAGCTAAAAAGTGAAAAGTATTAAACGCGTCAGAGATCACTACAATTAGTAATTAGATGTTTACAAGATCCTGAATCATTTATCTAAATGGATTTAGTATTGCAACTATACCGGTCGATAATCATATTCCCTAGTCAGCTAGACCCATGTTTTAACTTGTAACAAAAAGTTACATGGTTTGACCCAAACCCACTTGACACGCACTTAATCCCCTCGATGTTGGACTAATCTTGATGGATCAAGTTACGGGCCATGAGTCTAGTATTTAAGTGATGTGTTTTGTTAAATTATGCAGCAAGTTTAATTTTGAAATATTCTTAGTAGTGGAGTAGTGAGTGCTAAGTAGTGGGTAGGAGCACTAACCCATGTTTACATGTATTGTTTTTTGCCTGTATATGTAACTCTTTGAATTATGAATGAAAATGAGCAAATTAAAGCACTAAACTTTTTGTTCGTGTGTGCTTCTTGTGTGTTTGATTTGGGGCTTGAACCAACACCCGACCCACCTGTTTTGCCAACTCCAGATGTATAAAGGCAAGAACAAACATGATAATGACTCTAGTAGAAGCGTACCTTATATTTCAGGTGCATTCCTCTCAAATCAATGACAATATTACTGAAATCTGTTTGCATTTCTGCAGGCATCAAACTAGTGGCTTCTGGTTCTAGTGATTCATCATCATCATCATCATCTTCTTCAGAATCTTCAAAAGCACCTTCAGACATTTCTTCATCACCATCAACACGAATGTCATTTGGTTCATAGTCTTCTTGTTCATTTGGTTCATTGTCTTCTTGTTCAATTTGATCTTCAATTGCATTAGGCAACAAATCCACCTCATTTTGCAAAGTGGCAAAATCAGATAATACAACGTATGGTTTTCTATCAAGTAACCTCTTAGCAATATCAAATGAAACCCACCTGCAAATACATGGGTGGTTGTTAAATGTTAATAATTAAACTGTTTACCCGCTGTCAACAAATTGCAACCCAAATTGGCCCTTTCTTTAGTCAGTGTAAAAGAATAACTTACTCATAACGTAGAGGACAGAGAAGCTCAGATGGACGATAAGCTGCTTTATATCTCATCTTGTTGCAGGAGTGGATATAGTATCCAAGATAATAATACTGCAAGCTAGGACAATGGCTTTGATTTTCTTTGACCCAATTTATTTCTTGTAGTGCTGAGTACTTACCAAGAGACAAAAATGCAAGATCAGGGTCCCAAAATAGATATTTACTGGACAAACATTTAGGGAGAATGTCTATCACACCAACTGCAACCAGTTTGCCATTAATTAAGTATTGCTGATGAAAAGAGCCAAAGCCACAAGGAGGAACACTACCATCTCCATTTGATTGAACAAAAATTAGGGGGCTGTCAATCAAGAATCTCTTGTAAGAACTTTCAGTCACACGATCTGGTCTATCATTATGCACCTTAATCTGGTATTTTCTATATAATTCATATTCTTCTGGGTCAAAAGTTGACCGTTTCAGGCGAATCTCAAGATTGTGCCTTTTGACAGGCAATTTTTCAAGGTTATTTGAACAACTCCCTTTGGAAACTGCAGGTCTTCCCACTGTTGCATGTGCCTCAGTTTGTGTTTCAGTAGAATAGAAATTTATATGTCCATTGCAAGCTTTTGCAGACAAACTGGTAGCTGATGCTGAATTCCTTAAATGATTTGATAGCATTTCTGCTACAAATTTTGGATCTTTTTCTGTGCCAACATTCTTATGGACTCGCTTTAAAACAGCAACAATTTGAAAAGAAATATTGCAGGTATACACAAGATCTTGAGCTTCTTCCGCTTGTAATTTCCTCTTGTTTGGTGCAACACTTTTGACAGAAGCTTTAGGGAATTCTATTTCATTAGGAAGTTCCCCCTGTTCTATGCATTTGAGTATAACTGTATTAATCTGCTCAGACAGATAATCAATCTTTTGATCATTGTTGTTTGATTGTAACCCGTTAGGGTTATCACCTGTCTTGTCCTTTTGTACTGAACTGGCAGATGATATCTCGTTTTGTTCATCTGGATTCTTGATATTAAGTGAACCATCTAGAAACCTATTATCAAGTTGATTATTGGATAACAAAATATCTTTAGTATAACAATTAATTATTCAGATTAGCAATTCAGAAAGAAATATATAGAAATTAAATCACCTCTGCATTCGTTTAGATACACGAACTTGTTCTTTAGAAGGGCTGAAATCACTTGCTTTCAAACGAATTGTATAAGATGGACAACATGTTCTCTCCATTTCAGGTTTGTAGAGAAAACAACCAGATCTCCTCCAACCTCTGTCAAGAAGAGCTGTCAAAAAAAAAAAAAAAAGAATTATAATTAGGAAGTTTATTATTTGGAAATGTCTTGTTTGTAACTAATGATATACTTCTATTTGTTTTTATGTATGATCCAGGATTTTGGTTTATACAGATCCATAGAAGATTTACTAACACTAGGAAAGTATTTAAATGTGTTCCCTTTCTTGTACTAGTTACCAAAGTATTTAAATATGTTTTTTGACTTCTTTCTCTTGCTATAACCCTACATTTATGTCATACAGCTACAAGAAATGAAAATTTTAGTGATAATAACCAAAAGAAAATACACACGCTAACCTTGGTAGTCATAAACAGTCAAGCTGTGTGCCCATAAACCTGCAAGATCAAGAAACCAAAATTAACATTGAACAAATGCACAAAAATCTCTGTATATGTTATGTTATAGCTGCATATTCATTCAGAAGCACCATTATTCATAAAACCATATTGACAGTATCCTTCAAATTATCAAACATTGTAACTGATACTTTGCTACCATAATAATGCCTATTGTTGATATTCTCCCGCTTCTCAGCATGTTACTGAGTATACAAGGCACCTCATCAGAACATAAGTGGGATGCATAATCATTGAACAATGCTGTAAGCAAAACATCTTAAACAGCAGAAAAAGGGGAATACATTACTTCAAAATGACATATAGATGATTAAACAGCAAAATTCGCAACCTATTTTCTACAGAAAATGCTTATGGTCTGGTAATGTTTCTCGTATTGATGATTAAATATACTTGTAAGTTGTAACATGATGCTTTTCTTCAGCTTAATCAAGCAAGCAATAATTTTATACAAGGAGATACCTAAACTACTTTATACCTGCTTTCTACAGAAAATGCTAATGGTCTGGTAACATTGATGGTTGAAACAATGGGGCCTTCTACAATTTGGCCTACAAATTTGTTTAATTGGGACGCAGGAATATCTTTTTATTAAGTAAATTGTCTTCGTTTGGTAATAGTGCATTGATAAAACAAAATTTGTAAGGAATTAGATGTCTACTCAAATAGTGTTGAAGAACTAAATAGCACCGCTGATACTACCTATCATCTCTGCAGTTGTGTAAAGAAGATATAGCTTTATTTCCGATATCAAACCCTGGATATGCGTAATTTGTAAATCTACACCGGATATACTAGTTTGATGTCATTATCAATCTTCCCAAACAGTTTACAATCAACACCAACTTTTAGGTAGACTATTTTACTTAACTAATAGTAGCGAAAACCATATGATCAAATAGCGGTATAGCACGATTCACAATCAAAATTTAGGTAATTAAATTCCTCTACAACACGAAGATCACACATAAACCTAATCGGTCAAAACTAACCGTGAGTAATACTGGTGTTGGATCCGGATTTGCAATAACCGCAGGAGCTTCTCCGGCGTCCGACGTCAACGACGACGCTTTCGGCTTTACAATCGTCGATGGTACTGCTGCTACTGCTAGCTTCGCTCTTGATCTTCCTCTTATCCGCCATATTCACAGTTGCACACGATCTTTCATTCAAATTTTCATTTCGTTGGAGAATTGACGGTGAATCACGGGGAACTTCGATCGGAGAACGAAATCGACGATGAGATGAAATAGGTCATACAACCATAGCCCTACAAGCCTCTCTGTTCAAGTACTTCTCTTACGAACAGAAAGTATATAGAAAGTATACAGGGCAAACAAAAACTTTGGAAGGGGTAAAAAAATCGAAATATCCCACCAGAAAAAAAAATTTTACTTTTCTTTTGATCTTTTTACCAAAAGTCAAAAATTACCTTATCCAAACATACACATGTCAAAATAGAAATTTTGGATCGATATTTCAGGTCTTAATTAAAAAGGCTAAATTGGAGAAATAATTATGTATCATCTTTGACTATATAGGTTTTACTTATTTTATGATTGAACATTGACTATGGACTATGGAGTTGTTATTGATATTGATGTTTTTTTTTTTTAAATCAGATTTATTTCTGATGTATTTTATTGTGATCAATTAACAGGCGATGATTATTGATGATTTTTAGTTCAACTGGTTAAGATGAGATACCCATGACATGTAAGTAAAATGGAGATTACGGGTTCATATCTCACTCTGAGCAAAATGCTCAGAGTTGAGTCTAGGGGTTTTCTCAGTAATGAGTTTCCTCCTGTGGAGGTCGAGGGTGCGGTCCCGGCTGGGAAACGGATAGGTGGGCCCGATTAAGATAACATTTATCCTCCGAAGCAGGATCGTACATTTGTCGTTAAAAAAAACAGGTGATGATTATAACGTTAGTAGTATGAGCAAGTTGTATAATGTGGTAGAGATAACGGTATGTGTTTAACTGTCTCTAATGATGTATGGCCGCGACGACTTTGACGTAATATGATTAATGAGTTTGGCAACCCTCATTTTATATAGAAATATAAGTGTTTGAAATAATTATGTTATTAGTTTTAGATGTCTAGTTTATTTAAAAATAATTATAAAATGATTACTTATAAGATTTGTATAGTAAAAGGTTACCGCATAATTGCCTTCTGTTCTCAAACAGTCTTTTTACGTCTGAACTTGATGACGGTCGATCACATCCTATTTTATATTTAACTAGACTATGAAGGTTACAATTCAACTTCTCAATACCATTAAGAATTTTAGGTTATACATGATAAGATAGACACCATATGACACAACTATGACCCCTTTTCATTTGATCAAGCGTATTCTCATATGTTAACGATCTTGTTCTTAGGATCTTCATTTTCAACACCCTGCATAGTCCTCCTTTAGTACCCTATTGGATGCGGGATAGGGCTCGATGCATCCAAACAAGACAATCCTTTTATGAGTTTTTTATTTATCTGAGTCAATATACTGTTTTTTTTAAAATACTACAAAACAACTAATGTATCTAGATCAACCTGTAAATTTAAATAACGACATATGAAAAACATATTTAATGAAAATGTGTGGATCACCTACCATCTTTGTGAACGCTTTGCCCTCGGATTGACCTACGCGGTTTTGTGACAATCTTGGCCTTATTTTATTAGTCAAAACCTTCTTAGTTAAAATATTGTTTCTCAAAAAAGAAATAAACATATTGATATTGACCAATACCTCAAAGATGAACATGAAAATAAATATACTTGTAACTTAATTATTTTATTGTTTGTCATGTTTATCTTTCCAAAAGTAGGAGAATGTTTTATTTCCTTCTTTTATTATCATTATAACACTATATATGTTTCATCAATAATGTTATGTGTTATGAGATGCGATAGAATTTACATAAACCATATATAGAATGAGTTGTCATATATTAAAACTATTCAGGTTTTTTGATGTTGATACTTCTTTTAAAAATGTATGCTATAAGTAGGATGTTAAATGTCAACCAAATGACCAGATTTTAGTTTAGGCTAAATACTTAAATAGCATGAGTGAGTCCAGATTTCAGTTGGCCCATCAGACTAATGGTTAAATGGTTTGGTTATGATATTTAAGTTTGAAGGAATTACATATATCCTCTTGTAAACTTGTAAAATTATGTATTTTCTTAAAATATAAATTTTTAATACATAAGCTATAATGGTTTTGAAACATATTTGAAAAAATATATAATTTTACAAGTTTAAAAGTGAATATATAGAATTGCCCATTAAGTTTTGATCAAACCAAAAAGGAATTATAAATGGATTTTAAACATTTATATTTCTAGATTCCATTTGATCATAGTCTCGTAGATTACGTGGATGAGTTAAAATTCGGAATGCAAAAAATACTATTTATCTACACTTAAATAAAAAAAATCTTATTCTATTTTATACAGCAGTACACACGTTTTTTTAAAAGACGTTCAAAAACCGACGGTTTTAAAAATAAAGGGTATTGAGTTTTTGTCACATCCCGGCGGAAGCGTGAGATGATTATTTGGGTGTGACTTGTTTATACAGAACTTATTGATTTATCAGATAGCACAACAGCATATAACAAACATAACATAAGGTAATATTAAGGTTAGGATTACATTAAATCATAATAGTCAAAATTTGATCTAAATATAATCCTATTACAACATATTATCTACTGCTACATCTTCAGTAACGGTGGAAATGCACGTCCACCGATAGGCTGAGATCATACATATTCACAGTTAGATTCACACAGACTTTCCCCATTACTTCTCCCCAGTCGTTATACACATCAAAAGAGAACATTAAGCTGTTAGACATGATGAATTCCTGAAAAAGCATACTGATCGATGTCGAAGTACCAATCAAATAAGATGTTAAAATGTGTATTTCTATTCACCTAAACTAGTTAGGGTAAGTAGGGTTGTCGAACCTCGTGGAATTAGTGGTTGATATATTATGATTTGATTTATAAGAAACGATTGACTAAACTCTCAAATTACTTAAACTATTGCCTCTTGGCTGTAAAAATTGGATCTTGGAATGATTAAGAGAGTAAATAAGAAAACAAATTGCAAATGATTAAACTTGATTAAGAAGACAATTATGAGAAAAAGTAATCCACTTCAGGGTTAAGGTCTGGTTTTCAGTAATCGCTTAGTTCAACTTGGTGGAAAATCCTTAACGCGGATTCTATACGTGTAATGATTAAGTGATAATGATAATCAAGACTTAACAGGTCTCAATACACAATATCAATTCAATTAGTAGCCAAAACTCTACAACCATACGATTCGCGCAAAATCATACGACGTTCAAATAAAGGTCAACCAACACAATTGTTTAAATAATCAAAACACAAGTTAACTTATAAAAGAACTTAAATGGTTCTAAAGTTTAATCCCAACACAAGTCTAACAAGAACAAAAACCTAATCACACAAAACCCATTACCCGAAGTAGATCACGAGAAGTTTAGTCGCTCATTGTTCTTGAATGATCTTCAAAATCGTTGTTGAATTACATCCCGAATGATTGAATGGTGTTAGAATGATGTAGAATAGTGAATCACATGTCTAGAAACACCCAAAATTCGTCTCAAATCGTCCTAGATCGAATAGGTGGCAAGTGGTGGGTGAAACCTAACAAAAACACGATTTTATAAGTGTTTCCCGGAGGCTCTGGCGTAGGCTACGCCAGCCAGCATAGCCTACGCTGGAGGGTATTCTGCTGTTTTTTTGGCTGATGCTGGCGTAGCCTACGGTGGCTGTAGTAGGCTACGGTGGAAACTTTTTTGCTGCATTTTAAATCTTCGTTTCTTGACCCCTCCAACGCCTTGTATCACCATGGAAGCTTCCAACTTGGTTATTTTTCCTACAAAATCACTTCAAACTCCTAGTTAACCTATTCAACATGATCAAATGCATAAATACGAGTAATCAGACTTAATATTTAATATTTAAACACTTAAAATAGCATTTCAACACACTCACATCACATCCCCACACTTAACCTTTGCTTGCCCTTAAGCAAATCCATTTGAAACACTAGACAACAATATATAAACCAAGGTCCCTTACTATGTCTTAGCTATGGTCCAAAGTCATACCCCATTCCAGAATTACAACAATCGTGTTTGGTTAGCAAGTAAAGTGTCTTACATTTATTTCAAAATAGAATCATTCTAATTAAAGCTAACAGACTTTTGGTTTTTATTTTCATGCAACACACCCCTCACTATTTTCGCTCCACTCGGTTAATTTCTGGACTGGTGAAAATTGCACCAATAAATCACTCAAAAGGTCCACGTATGAAACTTTGTTATCATATGCTTGAATGATGATCAAACTTCCACGGTAATACATTAATAATGCACATATTACAAGGACTTATCGGTTTTAGGCTTAGGTTCGGGTAGGAATGTATGGTTGTGAAAGTGGCTAAAATAATCAAGGTAAATATCACTATGACATTCTTATTAAAATAACTACTACTAAAAATAAAACAACAACCATGGGTACACATTTATTCCATACTTAGTTTTTTTGCATTTTTTTTGTTTTTCTTTGTTTTTCTTTTTTTATTTTTTTCAATCACTAACTATTACCAAAAATCAAATACTCATACACTTGGAATGTCCTCATCAGTGGTGAATGGGTTGATTTGGTTTCTAATTATGTGGTTGTAACAAAAGATAGGGTTTAAGGCTCGAAACGGTTACTAGGGGAAATTTAGGAACTGGTAAGGCACAAAAATAGTTTGAAATGAAATGGGGGTCCTAGATTGCCTCTATCATCTATGTGAATTTATCATGTCACCGTCTTAACATGCATCAAATCACACAAGTTCTAAAACAAAGAGTCATACGGCCTACACTCAACAAATAAAATAAGTTTTATGAACTAACAATCTAATAGGCTTCAACATCTCACCAAGTTAGGAAATATGGGATGCCGATGTGTGCATGAATTTATTACACCAATAGCTTGTAACCACAATTAGGTAATTCTTAACATTTTCTAAAAGCCTTGCTAAACACAATTCCTTATGCTATAATGGAATTAAACTATGACTAAGAACCATTACTTTTGAACATGGTAGGTATCAATTGGAATGGTTTAACTACTATTGTTTTTATGCCCAATTGGATTGCTAAAAAAACAAAAAATTTAAAAATTTCCACATTTTTCTTTCCCTCGTCCCCACACTTGGGATACATTGTCCCCAATGTATGGTATATAGGTTAAGTGTAGGATTTCTTTAAATCAATTATCCAATCAATCAACACAACGACTTTATAACCCAAACCGACATAAAAGCACTTAAACATAAAAGCATAAAAATTTAATTTCGGGTTGCCTCCCGAATAGCGCTAAGTTTTAGGTTTTCAGCCAGACCATACCTGCGACCACTTATGGTGGTCGAGTAGGATGCTTGACTCCGGTATTCTTCAAATAATCTGGTGGGTCTTCAACTAGATCGCATTGTGGCCCAAACATTAATGCCTCAACTCTGTCTTTTATATAATCAAGTGGGTCGCCAACTTTTTTCTTTATTTTAGGCTTCTCATATTTTGTTTCCATCATCATAATTGTCTCTTTCTCTTCTTTTAAATTCATCAATTCCTTCAAGTCCACATGCTTAACCCTATCATACTGAAAACCATTCTCAAAGTTGGTGTTCATACTTACACATGAAGTATAAGTAGGAACACACACGTTAGTCATATGTGCCACACAAACTTCATCATTAACAAAATAATTAACCGACTTGGAAAATACATCAAAATGTAACTTACGGGTTTCGTAAGACATTTCAATTATTCCATCC
>BJCM01082099.1:0-15494 GCA_018326385.1 Flaveria bidentis | reverse complement strand
TTCATCATGTTCATATGAATGTAACGAACTCTGAATTTCTGAAATCCTTCAATTGTTTATGAATTGAACTGAAACTTTCCAATTAACTCAATATAATGCCGATAATCATTCTTCAAGCATCAATTTCTTCAATATCAAAAACAAATCGATGAATTTGAGATTTTTCAGTTCGAAAACTTCATCTTCGTTCGAACAACAAATTCAACAGATTTGATGAATTTTACTGCAATTCGTGATTCAAATTATGTTTCTGATGATGGAACACAACATTGATTCACAATATTTCACTCGAATTGTCAATCAATTACAGATTTCAGTGGATTTGTGAAGATTCTATGTTCGACAGAACTTTAAAAACACGCAACCGAAAGCTCTGATACCAATTGATATTCCTGAAATCAGTGGGTTCTAACATGCTCCAAAAGAGCCGTGTCATCCGTAGCTGCAGTTGAGGAGACACATGATCAGGGAAAAGGCAAAGCTCCACAAGCTGATGATTATGATGTTCTTCCCCTTCAGCAAGTCAAGACTTAGCTAACTATAATTCTTGACTTGCAAGGGATTATTAGAAGGTCAGTGACCTACACTCCAGAAGAAGGAGAAATGATTCATGATCTGACTAACGAGCAGCTCGCCGAGATGTTTAGACTGAATCCAGATGAGCTTGTTAAAGATGCTCCAGAAGTTGATGTTTTGAGTGATGAGGAGGTAAAAGATATGGATGAGATAGAGATCGAGGATGTAACAGTTGACCACTATCCTCAGTACACTAACCCCGAGGGCAACATTATCCCCAACTTGGGTGAATCTTTTGGCAGTGATACTTTTGAGAATTTGGAGGAAATGGAGAAAGAAAAAGAAAAGGATGAAAGTAAAGCCCAAGCTACATATGCTAATATTGATTTTAAGAAAGTTGAATGGGCAGCTTGTTTTGCAGAAAGAAAGCCCAACGCGCACCTCCAAAGCTGAATGCCTACACCAGACTTTACCGATTCAAAAGACATCAGAAAGTGTCAGGCAAGATCATCGTGTGGGCCTATTTTAAAGACTTGGATGTCTATGCAGTGAAAAGAGAGAAGGAGATTGAGTACTTCAGATATCCACATGATCTGAAGACTCTTCCTGGCTTTGGTTGAACAGATTAGCATGTTTAGACCTTTTGTATGCAAACCCGAGGAAGATGTCAGGATGGTTTGAGACAGCTGAAGAAAGAGTACCATACCAGATGGGTAAACTTCAGACCACATAACCTAAGAGGTTCATTCATAAGTCTGAAGTTGACCCTATATCTAGAAGACCTAAAGTGGTGTTGAAGTGAAGTCCCCCATGCATAATGTCTAAGATTCCCATACGGGAGATGCCTCAGGACTTCACTCCACACTTCAAATGGTGGTATTATGGCTAGAGGACGTGGGAAGCGGTCATAGTTCTAAACAAAAAAGGAAAGATTGAGACTATCCGGGTATTTGACCCAATGTGGCTTACAAACTTGTCTGTTGAAGATGTCTACACTTTATACAAGTGGCCACTATTCTATGACACACAAGATATTGTACAAGCTCTACTGTTCCAACATGTTATATGATTCTGTTTTGCATTCGAGATACACACATGACTCACTAGAGCAGAGAACTACACGAAATTTCAAGAGCATGTGAAGAGTGTTAGACAATAGGCTAAACTATGTCCAAAGGGGAGTTTATTGATACATTATGTTCATAGTATATGTTCTTAATGTAAAAGTCTTTAATTTCTTACACATGTGTAATGTAACTATTCTATGAAATATGATATGGTTTTGATGTTTATTTGCCTTTGAATATTTCATATTATTATTGTATTTGGTATAATTCATATATGTGAACATCTTATATAGGTTTGAGGTTGTTATACATGGTTCTAAGTCAATAATGATTAAGTAATGTGTTTAACCTAGTCAGGTGATTATTCATGCTAATGGCCAATACTTATGGATCATACGCACAAATGAATCATGTTTATGGACCAGTCGCACGCCTGAACCAGGAGACTGGATCAGTTGTATGACTGAGACATAAGATTGATTCAATCGCACGACTGAACCTTCAGTCATGCATATGAATCAACCGCATGTGTCATGCGCACGAAATGGTTCAGTCGTACGATTGAAAACTACAAACCTATAAATTCCACATAATTCGTGAAAAAAGGAGACTTCGAATATTATTGAACCCTAGCAGTCCAGAGTGTCCTAAACAACCAATCTAACTTCAAAGTTCATTCCTCATCAATATCTAATCAATTTTAACATTTGTTTCATCGTTAGATCGATCAGGTTGTTGTTCTCACTAATTGGATCGCCAATCAAATAGGATTTTGCATTATTTGATCTGGTCTCACGTAGAATCCGTTAGTGATTAATTTTCTTTTATGAGTATGGGACATGTTTAGGATTGCATCGTATACCCATTTACCCGACTAAGCATACCTGTTTACATGATTATATACCTGAAATTATTTTATTTTTTAGCTGATCTAAGATTTGAGCTGAGAAGACCTTCAAGTAACACATCTTCAACTCCAGTTGAAACTACTTCTGCAAATGAGGTTTCTATCAGCATTACAATGACAAACTCAGCTGAAACATCTGGGATGCCTTCAAATTCCAGCTCAGAGGCTTCACAACTAGATAAAGATGCCTCAAATGCAGAAGAAAACAATGGAGGTGGTGACAGTGATCAGGAGTTTCTTGATGCTGGTAACCACTCCATAGATGACAACATCAATGATGTCACACACTCATTGGATCAAGTCTCTCTTGATAAGTGTGCTCATGTGGTGGGTGAAACATCTATGCCAGATCTAAATTTCTCTAATTTAGATCTCTCTCAACATCTTGGTGTGATCCATCAACTAAGGATCCATAAGTCTCACCCCACCACTAACATCATTGGAGATGTTGTCACATGGGTAAGAACAAGAGGACAAACCCATGAATCAAATGTTTGTCTTCACTCTTGTTTCTTATCCCAAATAGAGTCAAAGAAAGTTGATGAGGCATTGAAGGATGGAAGTTGGGTTAAAGCTATGCAACAGGAGCTGCTTCAATTCAAAAGGCAGAAAGTTTGGAACCTTTGTCCTCTTCCTCATGGGAAGACTACCATTGGAACTAAATGGATGTTTAGGAAAAGAAGGATGATAGAGGCATTATCATCAATAACAAAGCTAGACTAGTTGTTCAAGGATACACACAAGAATAAAGGATTGACTACACTGATGTGTTTGCTCCTATAACAAGACCGGAAGTTGTTAGGATATTCCTGGCATTTGCTGCATCCAAGAACTTCAAGGTCTTTTAACTTGATGTGAAGTGTGTTTTTCTTTATGGAGTGATTGATGAAAAGGTGTATGTCCAAAACCCACCTGGCTTTGTAGATCCTGATCATCCTGATTATGTCTGCGAGCTTGACAAAGCTCTTTATGGGATGCATCAGGCACCCAAAAAGTGGTATGAGACACTATCTCAGTATCTTTGCAAACATGGATATAGGAGAGGTACTATTGATGGAACTCTCTTCATCGAAGGACAGGGAAATGACATATTTCTAGTTCAAGTATACTTGGATGACATCATTTTTGGTTCAACTAATCCAAGGATCTGCAAAGACTTTGAGAAGCTGATGAAAGACAAATTTGAAATGTGTGCCATGGGGGAACTCAATTTCTTTCTGGGAATTCAAGTGAAGCAAGTTGAAGATGGCATCTTCATTAGTCAGTCAAAGTATGTTTAAAACATACTCAAGAGGTTCAACATGACCGATTGTAAGATTGCTAAGACACCCATAGCAAGAAACCACTCCCTTGGACCTGATCTTGAGGAGGAGTGTGTGGATGAACACCTATACAGGGCTATGATTGAGTCTCTTATGTATATTACAACTAGCAGGCCTGATATCATGTTTGCTACATGTATTTGTGCAAGATATCAAGCCAACCCTAAGATGTCTCACCTTATCACTATCAAGAGGATTCTAAGATACTTCAAAGGTGCTTCAACACTTGGTTTGTGGTATCCTAAGAATCCTGACTTCAATCTGTATGCTTATACAGATAGTGATTATGGTGGTTACAACATGACTTTAAAGTCTACATCTTGGGGATGTCAGTTTCTTGGTGGAAGGATTATCTTATGGCAATGCAAGAAACAATCTTGTGTCTCTGCATCAACTACTGACGCTGAATACATTGCTGCTGCAAGCTGTTGTGCTCAAGTCCTTTGGATTCAAAATCTGATGTTGGACTATGGGTTAAACTTCAAGGAGACTCCTATTCACATAGACAACTACTGACGCTGAATACAGTGCTATCTCAATCACAGAGAATCCTGTGCAGCACTCAAGGACCAAACACATCAAAATCAGGTATCATTTAATAAGAGATAATTATGAAAAGGGATTAATTAATCTATTCAAAGTTCATGCAGATGAACAATATGCTGATCTGTTTACAAAGGCTTTTGATGAACAGAGATTTAAATATCTAATATCAGCTATTGAGATGATCAACTTTGAGTAGGTTTTTCTTAAAACTAAATCTTATTATTTCTTAAAATATGTGTGTCCTAAGTTGTCTAGTTCATCACTTTCATAAGCTCTTGTTTTCTTTGGATGAAAATTTGTTGATACATATGTACCTAGTTTAGGAGCTTAATGTAAAATGTCTATCATGTCTTAACATATATGTAATGGATGAATTGAATGAAATACAATATGTGATTGATGATTATAATGTTTAATGTTTCATTGTTTATTGTGTGACAAAGTATATTGAACTAACTATATAGGTTTGAGATTATTGTGCATAATTCTTAGTCAATAATGATTGAGAAACGTGTTCAAACTTAATCGTATGAAATCTTCATGCGAATGGACCATGCTAATGAACCATACGCATGAATACTTCATGCTAATGGACCAGTCGCACGACCGAACTAGGAGACTGGATCAGTCACATGATTGAGACATGAGATTGACTCAGTCGCACGACTGAACCTTCAGTCGTGCATATGAATTAATCGCATGATTCAGTCGCACGACTGAACCATGGTAATGGTTTAGTCGTACGATTGAAAAAAACCTAACCTATAAATACAACCCAATTCGTGGAAAAACAAAACAATTCAAGACTTTTGACACATATCCGTACCCTAGTCGTCCAGAGACTCCAGAAAGCCTGTTCCAACTTCATAGATTGCAGTTGATCTTGTTCTAATCGTTCTTAATGTTTCTTTAATTGTTAGATTGATCAGAATTGCGTTCTCACTTATTGGATCGCCAATCAAATAGGATTCCGTACTATTTGATCTGGTTTCACGTATTATCAGTTAGTACTCCGTACGTACATGGTCCTAACAAAATCTTTCTGAAGATGTTCCTTAGATTTTTGAAATTCTTGATCCTTTGGAAGATATGTTTTTATCTTCAGAAGAAAATCATGCCTTCAAAACAAATAACTGTCAAAGAAATTTTACCTTCGGAAGAATTTTCTGAAATATCTTCTGAAGCTTAAATGCTTGTCTCAAACACTTATATGTTTTCAAGGACCATTTTCTTCCGAAGCAAATTAACTCTCGGAAGCTCTGTTCTTCTGTGAATAAAGAATTCAAGTCCTAATTTTTCTTCCTAAGTCATTTTTGCTTCGGAAGCTTTTTCATTAAAACTTCAGAAGATAATTTATCTTTAGAAGGTTTTTGATTTCCAAGAAAACTAATTTTTGAGTAAAAGTAAACTACTTTTTTAGAGGTAGGACCGACATCCGGATTTCAAAGTTTATCCTCTTTCATTAAACTTTATCTGAAATCCTTTTTCACATGTAAACCCAACGGTTCCCCCATCTTTCTATCATCTGCTTCTTCCTCCAAACCTAAAACCCCAAAATTTGTCTCTGAAAATTACTTTCTTCTTTCTTTCTTCATCCTTAAGCTACGTCACAATGGCCAATCCTGTTCACAGAAATGACCCGAACTTTACAATGCAGTTACACAGGCAATATAATCAGGTTGCTCTGTTAAGCTCTGAGAAGGATCCTCATTTTTCAGAGGTTTGTCGCTTCTTAGCTTTGTCCAACTACTTCACCTCCCTAACCATTGATCCTTCACTCTATGAGGATCATCTGCTAGAATTCTGGAAGACCTGCCAAGAGGTTGTAATGGATGGGGAGAAGGCGATGTCTGCCATAGTGTAGGGGAGAATAGTCTTTATCACTCCGGCCATCATCAACATGCATCTTCAGCTGGATGACGAAGAAGGTGAGGTGTTCTTCCCAAAAGATTTTGTAAATCATTCTTTTGAGCCGATGGGTTATGAGGGAGACTACTCTGTCAAGACCATAAGGAAAGGGAACGTCTCATCCTAGTGGAAATTCCTACTCCATGTGGTTATCCACAGCTTGTCAAACAAGTGTGGTGGATGGGACCAGATTCCTGAGGATCTATCCTTCATTGTCCATGGAATGATTCAGGGGGTCAAGTTCAGGTATTCTCAGTTTGTTTATACAAATGTACTTGCAAACTTGGACTTTTTAGAATATTACATGTTCCCTAGATATGTCCAGTACATTCTTAACTATGAATTGGGCTCACAGTTAAGGGGAACAGGTAACATTCTTAAACTAGGATAGATGAAGCCTGACATCTTCAAAATAATAAGAAAGCCCACTGTTGGCTTCTCTGGGGTAGAAACAGCCCTAGTCCCAAAAATGTTAGAGCTCATTGCTCAAGTTGACAACCTAGTAGCACCAACTAGTGTTGGACCCACACCTTCTACTTCCCTACCACCTAAACAGCCTCAAATCACCCTCACCTACTAAAGAAAATCCAAATGAAACCCTACTCAGGCTATTCAGTCTGTGCAGGTCCCTATACACTCACCCATACAGGAAGAAGTGGACACTAGAGCTCCCACTTCTCCTAAGGAGTAGTCCACTCCCATCTCTTCAAGGATCTATGCTGAGGTTCCTCATGTTCAGCCTAATGAGCTCATAAGCCAAACTGCCTTAAGCCATCATTCTGAGTCTCAACACTCAGGTGATCAACCTTCAGGGGAGAGTTACCATCCCTAGCCTTTAGATCTCAACTAACCAATCCCCAACCTTGACTTCTACACTGATGAAGATCTATGTTTCAGTGAGTACCATGATTCTCTTTTCTTTTCCACTACTCAAAGAGAGATAAGTGCTCCTGAGTCTCCTATTTCTAGCCCCCATCAGTCACATACTACTGAGGTGGACACTTCTAAACCTGTTCAGGATGTCCATATAGAAGAGGCTCTCACTTTTGAAAGTTATTACATCATTAAGACCTCAAACATGGCAACTCAGCCCACTAACATCTCAACTGAGATTGCCAGTGAGCAGAGGAAATCCAGCAGCCAAGAACTTGAAGCTGGTGGTGAGAGTGAGGACTCTAGTCCAATCATCTCATCCATCCAATGATTCTTCTGATAATGATGAGGTGAATTTAAGACTAAAGGTGCAAAAATTGTCTCAAACATGAACCTATTTTGTCTCCAAGGTTACTCACCTTGAATCTCAAGTGACTACCTTGCAGAACAGGGTCAATGATCAATAATTTGAGATTTCATATCTTAAGGAATAACTAGTTGGGAGACCTTTAAGAAGAGATCAACTAGGAACACAAGAACCTGTGGATGTGATTGACCTAACTCCTAGCTCACCTATGCAAGTGGGTGATGCTACCAAAAAGGGGGAGAAAGTCATTACAATCATAGAACCTGGGAGTTCTTCAGAGAGAACAGACACTGAGCACTCACCATCCTCACTTGCAATTGTACATTCTCAACAACCACCTCAAGTTCACATTGATGTGGACTACATAGACTCCTTCATACAGAGTCAGTTTGATGAAAGGATACTAAAGGCCATGTCATCTCCACCATCTTCTAATCACATCATTGGGTGAAGGTATGATAGCAATAGGAGAGCACTAATCATCATGAAAGTTCAAGGGCAGAAGGAGATCTTCAATTTTTAGACCTTGAACTTCTATGACAGTTTGGATTTAGTCAACCTGCCACTTGTCAATCCAAGCCAATCAAGACAAGCTGACAAGTTGGTTCAAAGAATCCAAAACCGGATCACTGCAGATTTCAGCCTTAGAAGAAGACTATGGGAATCAGGCAATGTCATCGGTCAACTGGATGTTGAGGCAGACCCTAAGATTAGCTTCTTAGGAGAAACCTTGACTGAAGGCCCAGTGACAGAACCTGAGAGCCCTGTCTTATCACCAACAGCTAATGTAAAATCAATTCCCTTATTGAGATACTAGCTGGTGAAGGTGCTTCTCAACCTCTCTCTAGCCAGAGCTCAGGAGCTACATCAAGCAATGAAGGCCGAAGCTCTCTCCACCCTGAGTCACAAAGGTCTGTGAGTGACAAAGCGAAACGAAAGATGACATCTGAGGAGATTAATGAGGAGGAGAAAGAGAGATAGGAAAATGAAGCATAGGGGAGAAAGTTCCTCTTCTAAGTCTTTAAGACTCATGGAGTCTGCTATCAGGGTTGCCCCCAGAAGAGATACTCAGAATGATGAGTTAAGGGCAGTCATGATAAACTACCTACAGACAAGGAACTATGACATAGACAATGTAATTTCTCTCCCCTTGGAGGAACTAAATGAACTGGTTGACCTGGAGAGGTCAAGGGAGAAGAAAGAGGCAGAAGATGTGGTTCAAGAAAGTCCTACATATGAGGATGTGGTTCAACAAGAAGACAGAAGAAAGAAAAGATTATACAAGCATGTGCCTACTTTATCTCTAGTTCAAGAAAGTCCTACATATGAGGATGTGGTTCAACAAGAACCTCAGGTAGATAAAGAAGAAGAAAGGATCAAGATGATCAACTACCTAAGTGCCACAGGCCTTTATCAGGCAGAAGCACTTCTTACCTTACCCTTTGACTATATTAAGTTTGAGTATCTCAAACAACTTGAAATTGAGATAGTCAAGGAAAGAAAGACAACCAAAAGAAAGCTAAGGGAAGAAGCTATCAAGTCAAGAGCCATCATCCAAAAGAATATGAAGAAGTTTGCTGACAAGCAGAGGATGTTGAGCTTCTTGAAGTTGTATGGATTCTACAGAAGGAGACTTGGCCTCGTGTCTCTATCCAGTATGGATGAGCAAATCAAGGTGATCAAGCAGAAAATCAAGAGTGGAGAGCTAATTGACTTACATTCCCCTCTAAGTCAAGCCCCACCTGAAATGGAGAATAAGGTTGAACAACCAAAAACAACACAACATGGACCTCCTATTGAATCTCAGCAAGCTTCATCTTCTGATCCATAGCAGGGTCAACCTCACTCTCAATCTGATCCTGTGAGAGTAGAAGACCCAACTTAGAAAGACAATGAAGATCAATCTAGTACTGCAGTCCACTCTTCTCAGTTAAAAGATCTTAAGAATAAGAAAAGAATGGCTTCTAAACCAATGTCAAAGAAGAAGAAGGTTGCATCCTTTTCTGAACCTCGGGATGAGTCAGAACATCCTAAGGATGTGCAGCCAGAGGATGCTCCATCATCTCCTATTTCAATAGTTCCTCTAGTATTAGAAAGACCCCTCCTGTCCTGGACATACACTACAAATTTATAAAGGTGGCATGTCATCGGTGATCATGGCATTGAGAATGTCTACACTTGGCAAGACATGTTTTAGTTGACTCTGCATGATCTCTTTGACATGAGAAGATACTTTGATAGTATGAAGGATCCTAATCATCTTGTGAAGAAAGGGTTGGTTATTATCCTGATAAGAACAATTGATATCTGAAGTCTTCAAGTGTTTTGGTAGCATTAGCCTAGGGGGAGTTTGTAGAGAATATGTATAAAGGCTGAAGCAACCAAAGTCTTTCTACATGCATGCTGCACAAGTACTGAAGAAGAATGCTTCGGAAGTTTCACACATGCAACTTAAATATTCTAAGTGTGAAATCTTCTGAAGCCAAGACCAATATCTTCCGAAGCCAAAGATGAAGTCTTTTGAAGCTTTAGAGTCAAGTCTTCTAAAGTTCAACTCTTGAAGACAAATTTCTTCCAAAGACTTTTAACAACATGCTTTATCTGATGTACTTTTCCATAAAGCTGGACCCCTTTCCGCTGCAACTCTGTAAAGTCACCAACTTACATGAGTTGGTGAAAAGGTCCATGCTTTTGGTAACTATATATTGAGGTCATGAGTCTGTAACTTTCTATTTCATGTACTTTATCCTTTTTGTAAAAGATAAGAATGTGAGCTATGGCATGTCATAGTCACTAGTCAACAGGCAATCCGCCTGTTGACTCTACAATTTATTTTGTTTTGTGTCTAGTCAATTGTATCAAGCTGGCTTTCATAGTATGGTCGGCTGTAGGATGTAGTATAAGTATCTCATGTTCTTGTAAGTTTCCTTTATGCTTTGTAACACTTGTAATAGAACATTGAGAAAGCAATATACTGTAATCTTGAAAACCATACACTTGTGTATCTTGCTCTTGTGTTCTGTCTCTTAAATTACTTGTGTTCTTAGTGTCATATATTATGGTTAATCCAGTTTACTGTTTGATTAAGTTTAGTTACTCTCCTCTTTGTGTTGTTGTGTTGTAAGTGACCCCATTTCACCGGTCCTGCAGTTTCTTATTGGGCGAAGAATACGATATTAAATTAATTAAAAGCACTTTGTGAAATATTAGATTTTTTCCTCTTCCTCTATTCCATAGGTACAACGTTTTAATCAACTGAGAACCTTTTCTTGTGTATTAATCGATATTATTTCATTCTGGTCCATTTAGATACGCATAAATGACCACTTCTCATAATGAGAATGTATGTAACCCTAGTCTGGTCTAGTCTGGTCTAGTATGAAATGAACTTATAATCATAGAATTGACTTGATCATTAGATTATAGATTATAAGTTCATAACCCAAGCCTGTTACCATTTTGGCAAAACATGTCTACTTATTCTTTGAATCCATTTAGTAAGATTTTTAGTTTGGTAAAGTAACAACTGTTTTAGCTTAAATTAATGATCACTCTATGTGTGATAAGATCCAAGTGATGATTGTAGATAAGATTTTAATGAGCTCAATACATACAATCACCAATCAAACAGTGTAATAACAATTTCAGGGATCAATTACACAATGATAAAAAGAAACCAAAGTCATATGATAGAATAATTAGGTTCAACCACAAACAAAATATTTTTAAATAATCAAACAACAAGTTAAATCTACTAAAACTTAATGGGTTCAAGATTCAATTCCAGTCATGATTTCATGACCCTTGAGGTATGTGTTATCAAGGATTTTATTCTTTTTTACAATAAGTGAGTGTCATATTTATGATATCTGAATATATTAGTTATATATTTGTAGGCATAACCAATTATCTTGGTTCTTATAGTATTATTTATACATAATTTCAAACGTGGGATATAAACAAGTGTTCTACCTGGTTTCAATTTATTAGGTGCATCAACATTTCAGACCCATGGTAATAATGTTAAAAATTAATAATTTTTTTTAAATTTAATGTTATAAAAATAAATCAACTTAATGAATCAAACTCTCACTCTTTTGGTTCCGTGTGGTTTGAATGCAAAAATAAATTAAAATAATATTAATAAGAGTAAATTACTATTTTTACACCTGAGGTTTGACGAATATTACGGTTTCAATCCAATAGTTTATTTATTTTGTCCGCTCTATAATGGTTTTAAGGTTTCTTTCAATGTTAGTCCACACCACTAACAACATTAGTTTTTTTAATTAATTAATGTAAAAAGACAATTGTACCCTTAGATTGAGTAAAACCTCATCCAACCCCCTACCCTATCTCTTACACACACATACACTACTTGTCTGTATCATCACCACTACCTCAGGGACCACAACCATTGCCACCGCTTGAAACACGCTGACCAACACCAAATCCGCCCACCTTATCCCAAGAACTCTTTTTCTCTCACTCTCTCACTCTCACACACGTAAAACTCAAAATCAAAACCCTAAACCACCGACCACCCTCTTCCCCGAACCACCGCCTCCCCGTCGCTAGGTCATCACCTCCATTACACTCATTGCCCCTTTATCCACCGATCACACCACCAAACCCCATTGCACACCATTGTGGCTCATGTCTTTATCCAACATTAGATAAAATACAGATAGATTAGAGAGAAGATAGATCTAAGGGTCACTATCCACGTGCACAGTCGGGGCATCTTTCACAATCTCATCAGCATTTAGTTCAAACATCTCTCCGATTTGCTCTTCAGTGAGATTGTGAATGATCTCTCCCTCTTTAGGAGTGTACATTACAGATCTCCTGACTATACCCTGCAGATCAAGAATCAACGTAAGCTAAGTCTTGACCTGTTGGAGGGGAGCAACATCATATTCATCCCTTTGAAAGTTTGGATCTGCTTGATTTAGACATGTAACACAGCAATCATTAGTTAATAATCAAAACAGAAAAATTTAACATTTAAAATAAACATTCATTACATAACTTTAATACAGGATTCAAATACATATGATTTCAATAACATAAATAACTAAGCATTACTCTCATCCCGTATCCTCAGCTCTTCTGCTACCGGGGCGGATGTGGGGGCACTCTGATCTTGAGTCCTTTTGGTCCTCTGTTCGCTCACAGATGTGGCATCCGCAACAGAAGAATCATCTTCATCATCATCACCATCTGCATCTATATCACCCTCGTGATCATCACCATCATCATCATCATCATCATCATCACTCTCATCATGAGCATCATCGTCTCTGTCTCCTTCTACGATCTTCAAGGGCTCTTCTTTGAACCCTTTGAGCTTTAGCAGGATGGACTTTTTTGCAGCCTCCAGCTCCTCAATCTTCTTTGCATGTTGCTCCTGGAGCTGAGACATCTGCTGAGCCTGCTGATCTATCAATTAAGCATGCTGAGAAAGCTGCTGAGATTGTGCAACAGTAAGATCTACTAACTGACGAAACTGTGCTAATTTCTCGTCATCGGCTGCTAACAGGCGCATTACCATACGGTTCAGCACTGATAGCTATTCCTCTACCCCAATGGGAGGTAGAGATAATCTAGATGGATAAGTAGGGAAGGATAATGGTGTAGCTGGATGACTAGTAGTGGTGGTGGTGGCAGTGGTGAAGATTGGGGGTAATATAGATGAAGGTGGTGGTGGAATGGGTGTGGTAGATGTGGTGGTAGGGGTGAAGACTGGAGGTAATATAGATGAAGGTGGTGGTGCTGTGGGTGTGGAAGATGTGGTGGCAGAAGGTGTGGTTGTAAAGGTGGTAGGTGGAGTGGTGGTGGTAGGTGTAGTAGTGGTGGTGGTGATGAAGGTTAGTCTTCTATTCTTCTTCTTCAATCCGTGGGGCTGAGCCATCCTTTTCTTCCTCGATCCTTTCGAGGAGGATGCTCCCCCTGGAACACGGCTTGGCAGATCGGGAGCATATGTAGGATCAGTGTCCGTCCCTCCCGACCCGCCAGGTCGTTCACCAATCGCCCGGAGCCCTCGTTCTGTTGCAACAACTTTACTGCCAACAATCCGAGTTAGAGGCTCCACATCAGTATCCTCCTCCTCATCAGGTATGAAGTCCTGATGGAATCCTGCAGTCTCTGCTCCATCATGGGTAGATGCCGGAGATGCTCTATCAGCAGTGGGGGCCCTTGGTTGAGAGGGTCGTGCATCTCCACCATCACCACTGTCGTCGTCGTCGGAGTCATCCTCCAGGAGCTGTAACTGCTCAACCTCTGAATCACTGTCTACGTGACACCTTGCCCGAACAATCCTCTGAGCCTGATGCCCGAACAATCTCCTTACAGGGGGCTTAACCTGCTTCCCTCTGTAGACCTTCATACGACCTAGTGTGGTGTCGTCCATCACCTCAAGTACCACAACTTCCTCTTTCTCCTTCGGCAAGGAAGGGAGCTTCTAATCAATGATCATCTGCATGAATAGAGGGTACATGCAGAAGCCCTCCTTCCCTTCCCCTCAAGTTCTCCACCAGGTAGGTGAAGATCATCCTGGAGAAGCTGAACGGGTGGTTCAGCACCAACGTTGCATACGCGTTCTGCATCTGATCTAAGAGCTCATCAAACCCTCCGTTCCGAGAAGCAATACACTTCAGCAACACATGTGCGAGGTACTTGAACTGGGGGCATAGGTTGCTCTTGTTGAGCACCCCTGCGTTGATGTCCCCAGAGTACTTAGCTCGCATGAAACATCCTCGAACAGTAAGGGGGTGTAATCGAGTGGGACAGTCAACACCATCCCCAAACTATAACACCGTCCAAAGATCATCCTCGGTGATCTCTATATCCTCTCCAAATATCAAACTCCTAATACTATGGGGCTCTGAAGATCTATCAACAACCGCGCCTTCCCAGAAGGCCTACTGAATCGAAAGATAAGGTGTACAAGGAGTCGAGATGGCATGGAAGATCCTCGACCTCCGCAGGAAAGTGATAATGCCAAAAAAGTCTGAAGCATTCTTGGATGTCAGATCCAGATGAGCACATATGTTGTGCTTAGTGCTCATAGTCCACCGATTAGCCATCTGTTACACAATGAATATAAATGCTAGTATCTGTCGATGAGTAATAACTTGAATCATTTGGACTTGAAATTCTTTCTGTTCTGTCGTGTGAATGAGACTGTGCGACTGAGATCTCGTCGTGCGAATGAGCAGTGCGACTGAGTTCTAGTCGTGCGAATGACCTCATACGTACGACTGAACATGCGACTAGGCTCATACGTATGTAAACTCATGCGTTGACACCAGTCGTACGACTGAACTCATACGCATGGTTCAGTCGTGCAGTTTAGCCATTCGCACTACTCAGTTGTGCGACTGAAGTTCATCAAACTGTCCATTCGCATGACAGACTGCTGTTCAATTCAATACGAGTGGATTGCACCGCATTATACCTGTATAATCAGTGGAAATCGTCAATACACAATAATCAATAGTATAGAAGGATCAAACGAAAATTTGGCAGAGTGACGACGAGTCGTGTGAATTAGGGAGATTTTGGGGGTGATGAATGACTGCGATCGACTCCCTCTCTATTTATACTAGGGTTCCCTTTAGTCGTGTTACTGAGCCCAGTCGCACAGTTGTTTCGTGCGACTGATCTTCAGTCGTGCAACTGGCACAGTCGGTCGGTCACCTTCAGTCGTGCGACTAGAAGTCAGTCGTGCAACTGTGTCATTCGGTCACCTTTATCCATGCGATTAGCACATTTTAGGTGTTCATTCGTGTGATTTTAGTCATACTGATGGTCCAATCGCACGTATGTCCCATACGTGTGGGTTAATCGTGCGATTGGGCACATTCGTATCCTCCAATCGTACGACTGGTCCATGCTCATGGTCCAGTCCTGCGAATGAATCATACTCATGGTTTTTGACTTTATGACCATGTTACATTTTACACCCTTTTAACTTTTGAATAAAC
>BJCM01082097.1:0-16676 GCA_018326385.1 Flaveria bidentis | reverse complement strand
GATGAAGCATTCGGCGTTGCCATATGTTATACTCACTCTTGACAAGCATCGGAGGCTTTGTCGAGGAGCCAGTATTGTGAGGATCATTAGTTGGTGTAGCAATTTTCACAGATTCAAACGAGTTCAATGTAATTTTAATCGATCTAGCTCAACAACTCAACAACTCTATTTTAAACAGGTAGAATCTCAAATTAATTCACCGGAAGCAACAGAAAATCAAACTCTATAACCAATTCTTGCAAATTTGCTAATTCGATCAAACCTAGATATCAAAAGAACAGTTTCAATGATCAATTGTTAAATCGATCAATGATTAACCTGCTCTGATACCATTTGATGGGATCGAAGATCTAGTTTGATCAATTAGGTTAAGATTTGCAGCGGAATAGTACTAGAATTAGATGAAATTTAAGCAAGAATAATACAAATGTTCAATCAAATAGTGACGGTTATAGAGAGAGAGTTTTCTGCAAAAGATAATATATTCATTCACTCATAAGCTTCGGCCATTTACACATTAGGTCAACATTCCTTTTATAGAGGAATGTGACGTCAGCAGATGTCACCTGATAGTGACATCTAACAGATTATTCAAACAGTTGAAACTAACTGAAAACTACTGAAGAAGTCCACAACAACTAAGGACATCTTACAATAAAAGCTTAAGTATTCTATAACTACTGAACCTACAACATCTGAAGTGTAAGGACTTCAGATGTTTTACATTATACTAAACTACTTATTACAAACTACTAAAAAAGTAAGGACAACTACTGAAAGTAAACCATCACAACTACTGAAGAGAACTTCTTCAGCTGTTATGACAACTTCTGAAAACTGTCTTCAGACTTTGCCTTCAGCTGATGTAGACTTCTTCAGTTGTTATGATGCTTGTGGGACTTAAAGGATTTTCTGATCTGGCTCATTGGTTCTTTTGGTCCAACACTACCATCTCAAAATCAAAGTGTTTTAACTGAAGTTGGTCCCAACTTGTTACCATTACCTTTAGATGACCTATCAACTAAGATCAGAAATCAAAAGCAAGCTACTCCTCCAGTTTAAACAAAAAGAACATCAAATGATGGAAGCAATCAAAGTGTTGTTAATGCTTAAGCAATCACAAAAACAGAATCTGATTATCTTCATATATCTCCAATAGTATAATATAATGGTGCCTCTCACCATAATGAGCTGAATGTCTCCAATCTTGATGTAACAATTACTGGTGACTCAATTCCAACCACCAGAATACACAAGAACCATCTAGTAGAAAGCATTATTGGTGAACTCAACGAAAGGGTGACAAGAAACAAGTCGAGTATTGCAAATATTTGTTTGTTCTCATGCTTTCTTTGCCAAGGGTACCTAAAAACATCAAAGAGGCTCTTCAAGACAATAGCTGGATTGAAGCAATGTTGGAAATTTTGTTGTAGTTCATGAAACAAGAAGTATGGCAACTGGTAGATCTTCCCGTAGGATAATATCCTATTAGTACTAGATGGTTGTACAAAAACAAAACTTATGATAAAGGAATTGTCATCAGAAACAAAGCAAGACCGGTTACACAAGGGTATACTCAGGAAGAAGGAATTGACTATGATGAAGTGTTTGCCCCTGTTGACAGATTAGAAGCAATAAGAATCTTTCTTGCATACTAAGGATCCATGAAGTTTACTATTTATCAATGGATGTAAAATGTGCTTTCTTATATGGAAAGATTGCTCAAGAAGTCTATGTGAGTCAACCACCTGGCTTTGAAGATCTTGAATTTCCTCATAGGGTTTATAAGCTTGACAAAGCCCTGTATGGTCTTCACTAAGCCCCAAGAAAGTGGTACGAAACTCTATCATCTTTCCTTCTTGAAAATGGGTATGAAAGAGGAAAGATTGATCAGACTCTATTTAGAAAAAGTAAAGGAAGAGACATGTTGTTGCTCCAGATCTATGTGGAAGATAAAATTTTTGGCTCAACAAACAAGTTAATCTGCAAAGATTTTGAAGATCTCATGCATTCAAAATTCCAAGTGAGTGCAATAGGAGAACTCACATTCTTTCTAAAAGTGCAAGTCCAACAGACGACACATGGAAACAATGTTGAAGAAATTCCACTTTGCTAACTGTCAATCCTGTTGATACTAAAGTGAAGATAGGACCCGATCCAGAAGGAAAATCAGTGGATCAGACTCTCTATCGATCTATGATCGGTTCACTTATGTATCTAACAGCCAGTAGGCCTGACATTATGTTTGGTGTTTGTTTGTGTGCCAGATATCAAGCAGATCCCAAGGAATCTCATGCGAATGTTGTCAAATGGATATTCAGATATCTCAAGGGAATGCCTACACTTGGATTATGGTATCCAAAGGAAGGAGATTTCAATCTCTATGCTTTCACTAAGAGTGATTATGGGGGATGCAATTTCAATAGGAAGTCCGCTTCTGGTGGTTGTCAACTTCTTGGTCCTAGACTGGTCTCATGGCAATGCAAGAAGTAGACAAATGAATCTGTTTCAACAACAGA
The DNA here is from genome assembly GCA_018326385.1 of Flaveria bidentis. Classification (NCBI taxonomy): domain Eukaryota; kingdom Viridiplantae; phylum Streptophyta; class Magnoliopsida; order Asterales; family Asteraceae; genus Flaveria; species Flaveria bidentis. The sequence goes on along the minus strand of BJCM01082097.1, from coordinate 14,157 downwards.
AGCTGAGTACATTAAGGCACGCTCTCAAGTTCTCATTCAAAACCAGATGCTTGATTATGGATTTAACTTCTTGCATACTCTAATTCACATTGATAACACTGTAACCATTTTATTACAAATAATCCAGTTCGACACTCAAAAACAAAACATATTGAAATTAGGTATCATTTTTTGAGAGACTGTGCTAAAAAAGGGTTAATCAAGTTGATTCAAGATTCCACTGAAAATCAATTGGCTGATTTATTAACAAAGGCATTTTAACCTAGTAGGTTTGAATTCCTAGTTCAATCAATTAACATGATTAACCTTGAGTAAAATCAAACAAAACATCAAAAATAATATAAAATTTTAGAAATTTACAAAAAGAAGTCAAGTTTGATAAAGAAAAAGATCTTTATACCTCATAGAAATGATATAATTATAGTCGTTATATCATTCATTGTGCTTAATTCAAAATTTAAAAGACTGGCATGACTTGCCTGATACGTGGCTAGGCTCAACTTAGAAGAGAAGATATATGCTATGATGAATTAAAATCTTATTCAATGGTGAAACACTCATCTCAAAGTATAGGTATGTATTGTCTTATCTAAGTGTATTTGTGTGTAGTAACCTAAACACACCAGCTAATGATACTTTATGAACCTCTTTCACCTACATCAATTTCATCTCTATTTTGCTAAGCAAAGACCTGAAGAAACATACACATAGTGCAGATGTATTGATCTAAAAGATTCCCAATGAGGAACACATCCAAATTGGATGAATCTACAAAACATAATACATTCCTTGTGAATTAGCAAAAGAATCCAATCATGGATCACCTTCCAAAGTGAAGTGAAAAGAATCCAATATGGATCAAATCATGAAAAGGATCAAAGTAAAAGAATCCCAATAAGGATCACTAGAAAATGAGATCTCATAACTTAAGTGACCTAGTAAATCAAGTTGTGACACAGTTCTACCTTACATTACATGAGGATGGTTGATCATTCCATGCTTCTATGTGTGAGGTACATGTTGAATAATCAAACATACAAAAACATGATAAATATCACATGCATTAAAATATTAACCAGGTATGAATTTAAGAGGACAAACATACCTTCAATCAATAAGTTCATAAACATGTCCAGTTTATTACAAAAGAATGCACACGTGTAATGTAAGATTGATATGATCCAAACATAAGGTATACTTCTCTTCATTCTTTAATCAGAAAAACAAAAATTAATCGAAATTAATTCATATTCAAAAGTTTTAAATCTATAAAGTTTCTATCTAGGTTTGGAAATAAACTTGAGGGGGAGTAATTTACAATTTTTGAGCAGTTTGTATAGATATATACTTTCTTAAATTACTTTCTTAAAAACTTCAAACAAATCAAAAAGAAACTGTCTGTGTTGGTGCAGAAGTTATACTATTGTATTATAGCATATGTAGATTCATGAAAGCATTAGAAGTCCAAGATCAGTCAATCAATGGGAAACTTGTATCATCTCTGATATACAAGTCAATCCAAGCAAGAATTGACAACACCAACAACTTCATAAGACACAAGTCAATCAAAGACAGTTCTTCATAACTAGAAAGAAAAATCAAAAGAATATTATCTACAGAAACATTAAGTTTTGACTAAAGTCAAAATTTAATGCGGGTAAGTGTATTGGTTAATGCGGGTGAAGGTAACCATGCATATAACTAATGCGAGTAAAGGTGTTAAACCAAGTGAAACCAATGCGGACAAGACAACTTCATGTGTGTCAAAATAAATGTTTGTTAAAAATACATTAATGTTTGCTAAAAAGCCTATGCAGACAAAAGTGTTCTACCATATTTGTTAATGCAGAACACATTTGTATTGCCGCATTTCTTTTTACTCATCCGCATTTCTTTAATGTGGTTGACATCAACACTTCATGTGTGTCAAAATAAACAAAGTGCTTAATCTCTTTTGTCATCATGATGAAAGTCAATAAATGTGGACTCTTCATTGGTAGCCGCATTTGTTGAAGTAAATATGGGTAAAGGAATTTTACACTACCACATTTGTTATAGTGAACAAATGCTGACAAACTTTATTCATCCGCAGTTGTAACAATAACAAATACTAACTAACTTTGTTCAACCGCATTTGTTAAAGTGTACGAATGTTGTTAAATTTTTACTCTTCCTCATTTGTAACTGTACACATGTCAGGACCGTGTATGTACGGAATACTAATTGATAATGCGTGAAACCAGATCAAATAGTGCGGAATCCTATTTGAATCCAATCAGTGAGAATGTTAACCTAATCGATATAAGAATAAACTAAACATTAAGAATGAGTAGGAATCGATCAAGAACAGACATTGAAGTTGGATTGGCTTTCGTGGCTGTTTTGGACGGCTAGGGTTCGTGTATTCGAAGTGTTATCAAATTGTTCTTCAATTCTTATGTTTTTCCACGAATTAAGTGGTATTTATAGGTTTGTAGTTTCATTCGTACGACTGAACCATTAGCATGGTTCAGTCATGCGATAGAATCATGCAATTGAGTCATGCACACGACTGAAGGTTCAGTCGTGCGACTGAATCAATCTTATGTCTGAATCATATGAATGATCCAGTCTCCTAGTTCGTCGTGTGACTGGTCCATAAGCATGATGTATTCATGCGTATGGTCCATAATTATCGTCCATTAGCATGAAGACTCATCCAACTAGGTTGAACACATTTCTCAATCATTATTGACTAAGAACTATGTACAATAACTTCAAGCCTATATAATAAGTTTATACATATGAATTATACTCAACATAATAATAATATGAAATAGATAAGCATTAATAAGCAACAACCATATATTATATATCATTGAATCAATTCATTAAATATGTGTAAGACATGAAAGACTTTTATATTAAAGCTCATAAACTAGGAACATGATGTATCAACAACACAAATGCTAATGAACAAAACTCATCCGCATTTGCTACAGTGATTTTAAAATTTTGATCGCATTTGTCATGAAACTTATATTTTTCTGTGGATGATATTAATTGAATATTTAAAGCCCATTCAAAAGGTCATTTAATACTTTTCAAATTTGAGAGACTTCATAGTGCGACGAGCGAAATCCATTGTTCTTCATCACCTATCATTTTCATCAATAAACCTGTGTTCTAATCTCTCATTACCATAATTGTCATCTGTTTTGATTCTCTACTATAAGGATTAAATATAAAGGCTGATGCAACCCAAACACCCAAAGTCTCTCCTGCATGCATGCACAAGTGTACTGAAGTAGAATGCTTCGGAAGTTTCACACCAACATCAGAAATAGTCAAAGTGTGAAATCTTCCAAAGCCAAGACCAACATCTTCCAAAGCCAATGATAAAGTCTTCCGAAGCTTCAAAGACAAAGTCTTCCGAAGCTTACACTTGAAGATAGATTTATTCCAAATACTTTTGAAGAATGCTTTATTTGATGTACTTTTCCATAAAGTTGGACCCCTTTTCGCTGCAACTATGTAAAGTTACCAACTTTCATAAGTTGGTGAAAAGGTCCATGCTTTAGTAACTGTACATTGAGGTCTTGAGTTTGTAACTTTCAAATTTATGTACTTTATCCTTTTTGTAATATATTAGGATGTGAGCTATGGCATGTCATAGTCACTAGTCAAAATGCAATCTACCTTTTGACTCTACATTTGATTTTGTTTGTTGTCTAGTCAATTGTATCCAACTGGCCTTTAAAGTATGGTCGGGTGTAGTATGTAGTATATGTATCTCAAGTACTTGTAACTTTCTAAGTATGTTTTGTAACATTTATAATAGAACTTGAGAAGGCAATATACTGCAATCTTGAAAACCATCTCCTTGTGTATTTTGCTATTTTGTTTTGTCTTATATTTACTTGTGTTCTTAGCATCATTACTGAGGTTAACTAGTTTCACTGTTTGATCAGTAAAGTTTCTTAGAAACTCTCCTCTTTGTGTTGTTATGTTGTATTTGCATACCCTTTAGTGGTTATGTATTTGGTATCAGAGCGTTCCAGGCTCTTGATATAAGATCTCACCATCTTAGGATCCCTCACACACACAAAATACTTAACTTATCAAATGGCAGCCATTTGCAAATTTGATATGGAAACTGGAACCATGACAAAGTCTACACTGATCACTCTTGATGAATTTGACACCTGGTGCCAAAGAATGGAAGGTTTCATCAGGTCTCTTGACTCAAGAACATGGGAGTCTGTTGAAAATGGGCCTTACATACCAGCACCTCTTCTGCTACTGGTGGTGGTATGATCCCCAAGACTGTGGCTGACTATTTAAATGAAGATAGAAAGAGAGTAGAGATTAATAAAAAGGCCATAACAGGCCTTCAGACTGCTTTTCCAAACTCTATGTACAGAGGTTTCAAGAAATGCAAAACAACTAAGTAGTTATGGGATGCATTGAAACTTATGTATGAGGGTTCCTCTAAAGCTAAGGAGAACAAGAAGGATCTCCTGAAGCAGCAGTTTGAAAATTTCATTTTTAAAGCTGGTGAAACCATGACTCAACAATAGTTCAGGTATGTTTAGATTTTGGATACCCTAGTGGATGGAGGTGTTGCTCTTGAAAACAAAGATATTGTAAGGAAGTTCATGTCCTCACTTCCTAGGCAATGGACACACTACTATGTGGTTATCAAAAGAACTGAGAATCTGAAACCTCTTACTCTAACAGAGTTGTATGAGATTCTCAGTGGCTACCAGATAAAGATGAACATGCAAGGTTCATCTGCAAACTCCAACAATCAAATGAGTTTAGCTCTTCATGTGGTTGAAAGGGACAGCATAGAACCCCAAGAACATCTCATATGCTACCCTGATAACTCACAAAAGGGTCTTTCATCACCTTGCCTAAGACACTAAGGGAGAACTATACCCAAGGAAGCCCATTCCAAAAGACAAGTTTTTCTCAAGCCTTTGTGTCTTCTGATGAAAGTAGTGGCAAATTTCAATTCACCCTTAAAGACCTGGGCTGCATCCATCTAGATGATCTGGAGTACATGGAGATAGTCCAGCAAATGGCTCTTCTCACTTATAGAGCCAAGAAGTTCTGCAAGCGGACAAGAAGAAAGTTTCCCACCAATACAGTCAGTGGAAAGTTTGGACTAGACAAAAGCAATGTCAAATGTTACAACTGTAACTTGATTGGCCACTTTACCAGGGTGTGCAAGGAACCAAGAACAAATGGTGGCCAAGCACAGTCCAGACCAAACTACACTAATAAAACTACCTAGCATGACAAGCCAAAGCAGCAAGCTGCAGTTGCTATTGAAGAAGGAGGCTTTGACTGGAGCTTTCAGGTAGAAGATGTTTCTCCAAACCAAGCACTAATGGTAGATCATGATGAAGCCAAGGTATTGGAACATCTTTATACCCCTGAATGTATTGCTAAAGTTAACAGATACAGGTCCTACAACTTAGAAATAAGATCTGATCTTGAGTCTTTAAACATTTTAAAAGCTGATTTTAGAAAGTCTGAAAGTGATTATAAACTAAAGATAGAGGACTTAGAGAAAACCATTTCAGTTCTAAAACATGAGCATACCAAGTTTAGGACTCAGATCAAGGATCTCATAACTAAGTTGACTGAGTGTGAGGCTAAGCTTGTGATCAGCAAAGCCAGGGCAGAAAAATGTGTTCTTGAAGAAGAGACCTTCAAGAATATGATATCCTCATCCCTGCACAACAAGGTGTGTTATCCAAACAAGCACGGACTGGGATCTAATGAGATAGCTCCACCACACACAATCTTGTTTGTAAGATTACCTAGGTGTGGGACTAGTGAAGATGAGCTTCCTCTCATAGACCCTTTGAGTGAAGAGGATGAAAAAGTGATAGTGAAGAATTTCTCTAAGAAGAGTGAAGAAGAGGATTCTAAGAAGGGTCACTATCCTTCTGAGGAGAAGAAGAATACTATGATGACCAAGTCTATGAGGAAAAACTTGATCAGAAAGAGCAAAAGAAAATCTAGGAAGGCTCAAGAAATCAAGGCCACTTTTGATTCTAGGCAGAAACAATTTTTTATCTCTACAGGATTTGAAGTGGTAAAGACTGAAGACATCAACCTAAACTCTTCTCGTAAGACTTTTGTTTCATGTTCAAATCATCTCAGCACCAAGAAGAAGGCTGATCTATTGTGTACCACTACTACACAGCCTGGACCATCCAACTCCAAGAACAGTTCTCAGCCCAAAAGGACTATCTCAGCATATGCAAAGATGAGGTAGAGAAAGAATATGATCAAGATCAGTTTTGCTCTAAAAAGAAGCTCTTGGAAGAATAAAATAGAATGTGTTATATGTGAAAGTATCTCTCATCTTGCTAAGGATTGTCCATACAATCTAAGTGGTGCTTTCTATATGACCAAGAAAATGATTTCCAAGAGCTCTAAGAAAATTTCAGCTTCGGAAGGAAAATTTGTTTCGTTTGGAAGCTCCAAGTCAAAGAAGAAGGCAAGTGAAAAACTACCTTTGGAAGAAAATTTGGACTCGGAAGAAAGGAATACTTCAGAAGCACTGAAGTTTGTTGCATTGTCTATAAAATCTTCCAATGATCCAGTTATCAAAACTTCTAAAGTCAAAAACTTCTGAAGTGTTGACGGTCAAGTCCAAACTTCCAAAGGTGGTATGGAAGTTAAAGAAAGACCAAGTAGCTGAATGTTCAGCACAACTATCGGATCTATTACTATCGCATTACCTTCTACTTCTCTTAGTGAGCCCAAGACCAATAAGGCTTTGGTTTCCAAATGTAACTAATCATTTTCTTTGTGTAGGAACAGCTCAAAACAAACAAAAATGTCTGGATTATTGACAGTGGTTGTTCCAGGCACATGACAAGCAATAGGTCTCTACTACAGAACTTTGAAACAATTGATGGAGGACCCGTTGCTTTTGGAGGAGATGAAGGTGGTTACATTTCTATAAGGGGTAAGTTCAAAAATGGTAAGCTCAGCATTGAAAAGCTAAACTTACTTAAGGAGCTTGGGTACAATCTTCTGAGTGTATCTTAATTTTGTGATCAGAGTCAAAACATGCTCTTTATTGAGCATGAGTGCATTGTTCTCAAGCCCAGGGTGGTCATTCCTCATGAGCATATCCTGCTTAGAGCCCCCCATGAAAGGGAACATGTACAAGATGGACTTGCAAGAAACATCTCCCTTTAGAAAAGTTTCATGCTTTCTGTCTAAAGCCAATAGTGATGAGTCTTTACTCTAGCATAAAAGAATGTTCCATGTAAACTTTAAGAATATGAATAAACTGATTAAGAATGATTTGGTAACTGGAATGCCAAAGAAAGAGTTTACAAGTGATGATCATTGTGTTGCATGCTTGAAAGGGAAGCAACATAAGGTATCTCATAAGCCTAAGGAAAGAAATTCTACCACTACACCCCTACACTTGTTACATATGGATCTCTTTGGGCCCACCAGTGTAATGAGTCTAGGAAGGACCTCTTATTGTTAGGTGATCACATATGACTTTACAACATTCACTTGGGTTTTCTTCCTTAGAACTAAGGATGAGACCCCTATGATTCTGAAGAATTTCATCCTAAAGATTGAGAATCAATCTGATCACAAGGTCAAAACCATTAGATGTGATCAAGGAACTGAATTCAAGAACCATGTCCATTATACATTTTGTGATAGAACAGTGGCCACTTGTATAATGTGTTGTATGACATGTTAAGACTGGAGAGCTTGTACAATATCTTGCATGTCATAGAACAGTGGCCACTTGTATAATGTGTAGACATCTTCAGCTGACAAATTTGTAAGCCACATTGGGTCGAATACCCTAATATTCTCTATTTTTCCTTCTCTATTAAGAACTATGACTGCTTAACCCATCCTCCAATCGTAATACCACCATTTGAAGTATGGAGTGAAGTCTTGAGGCATTTCCCGTAAGGGAATCTTTGACCAGTGTACTATGGATAATAATCGTTCAGCTCAGTGTACTATGGATAATAATCAGTAGTGACATCCTCTATCTCGATTTCATCTACATCGTTCAGCTCATCGTCACTTACCACATCAGCTGTAGGAGCATCTTTGACCAGCTCATCAGGATTTAGCCTGAATATTTTAGCAAGCTGTTCATCCATTAGGTCGTGTATGATCTCTCCCTCCTCTTGAGTGTAGCTCACAGATCTTCTGACTATCCCTTGCAAGTCAAGAATCATGGTTAATTGAGTCTTGACCTACTGAAGGGGTTGGACATCAAATTCATCTGTCTGTTGAGCTTCATCTGTTTGATTAAACATTAAGCATATCACATATAAGTCATTATATTGATCATTAAGACGTAAAGAAACATAAATGATCAATAATACATTAATTTAATATATAATTCATGTACAAAAGTTTTAAATACAAAGATATCTAATCATTACTTGTGTCTTGATCCTTTTGTTCTTCTGCTGGAGGTGCTAAGGACGAGGCTCATTGATCTTATCTTGTTTGGTACGCCTCTCTTGAGCTTGAGGAGGCTGATGCAACAGCATCACCTTCCTGATCATCGTCATCCTCTCTATCTTTCCTGCTCGATCCTCCTTCACCAACCTGCTCCTCAGAGTCATCTTCATCCTCATCATCATCACCATCCTTGATCTCTAATGGCTAAGACTTTGATCCTTTGAGCTTTAGGAGTATCCTCTTGTTCTTCTTCTCATGCTCATCAATCATCTTTACCGACGCCAACACCAGCTCATTTTGACTTGTAAGCGCATGGTGGGCTCAGCCTAATGCCCTATCGTACTAAGCACTCTTCTCGCTCTTATTCACAATCTGCTTAGCTTGGGCTGCATTTACCTCCATCATCTTGTTTAGCTGAGTGGCCCTCATCTCATTAGTGGCAAGTAGCCTTAGCATAATGCTATTAAGGTTAGCAAGTTGTTCTTCTAACCCATTGTGGGGTAGAGTGGGTCCAGCTATGAATGTAGTGTGGGTGGAAGGACCAGCTTGGTGGTTGGTGGTGGTAGTAGTGGATGTGGTGAATATGGGAGGTGGAGTGTGAGTGGGATGTGGTGGAATGGCTGTGGTAGTGGTGGTGTTTGGAGTGATGGTGGCAGCGGGAGAAGTGGTGGTATTGTGGCTGTGGTGGTGGTGGGTGGAGTAGTGGTAGTTGTGGTGGTGGTTGTTGCAGTGATGGGTGTGACAGTGGTGGTGGTGGCAGAAGAAGTGATCAAAGTAAATCTTGCCTCTTGCTCTTCATCTTGTAAGGTTGTTCCATCCACTTCATCCTGGAGCCCTTTGCCATAGGTGCTCCCTTTTAAGGCCCCGTTCCCGAAATACTTACAGCTGGCCAATCATCGCTCATAAAACATACAATTACATTTAACTTTCATAAAACATCGCAGTGGAACATTAAAATAACTTTTTCATTATAAATGATTTTGCAAAATAATACAACATTCATTACACAATTTCATTTGTTCGCATTACAATACAAAAACATTAACAAAAGAATGCCATCCACATGCCAAGTAGCTGCCCGCGCCATCCTCAGCGATGCTCACTTGCCAACTGGAAAATGCATAAAAAGTCAGCGTTGCTGAGTGAGTTCTAGTTTTAACATAAAACATACTTTGCATTCATTAAACCATTCTTTTATTTTGCATGTGATCACACATCATACGTACACATAGATAATATCATTATTATCGTCGTCATTCATTCGTTAACTTTCATTCTTTCATCGTATGTCATTATCATTCATTTCATATATAACTTTCATACTTTCATTCGTACGTTCATTACATTCGTTGACATGTACAATACCTCGAACATTGTGCACGAAGCTGGTTACTGGGCCTGAGGTCTTTCATAGACCTCGAACATTATGCACGAAGCTGACTCCAGTACCTAGTGTAAGTACATTCACCACTTATCTTTTCTCTTTCATTCCGGATCAATGCCATATGCTATACCCCGAACATTATGCCCGAAGCTGGTTACTGGGCCTAAGGTCTTTCATAGACCTCGAACGTTGTGCACGAAGCTGACTCTAGTTCCTAGGGAAAGCGGCAAGGACCCCATACATATGGTCAATCCCAAAGATTGGACCCCAGTTTGCATCCTTCTGGGGTAGCTAACCTGCACACAGTTGATCTAACACCCTTCATTGGGTGTGAACCTCCATACATTTGCTTGCAAGCCTTTCTTAAGTTCATTCATTTATTAATGCATGCATTCATTCATTATGTTCCTCTTTTCATTATCTTCCACTTTACGTTACATAATACTTTCATTTCATTCATTAACATTCATTGTAAAGCCACGGGAAAATAATCATACATCACAAGGAACAAAAACATAAACAGTCAACATCATCATACAGGGCGTCATACATACATAACATACATCATACATACCATCATGCATAAGCATCAATCATACATCATGCCAAAGCATTGAACATACATCTTAACATCATGCCCATCATATCATCTATGACCTCAAAAAGTCAACTTACACAACCCCATGGAACCTCCCAAGTCAAGGCCTACATTTCACCCTTTTCCCCAAAACATCAGAAAACATTCTAAGTGTTCATCCGCATTTGCCATAGTTCATCCGCATTTGCTATAGTCCATCTGCATTTGCCTTTTGTTCATCCGCATTTGCTATAGTCCATCCGCATTTGCTATAGTCCATCCGCATTTCCCATACTTAGACTTACTCATCCGCATTAACCTTACTCATCCAAATTTCCCATCCGCATTTCACATACTTAGTCAATGCTCATCCGCATTGACTTTCATACGCATTTCCCATATTTAGTTAATGCTCATCCGTATTGACTTACTTAGCAGTGAATACTCATCCGCATTAATTGTTCATCCACATTTCTTCCCATTACCCATCAGCATTTGTTTCTGCATACTTAGGCAGATTCTAATCTTAAACATATGAGCCCTAAACATCAGATTCCAATTCCCAATCACCGTCAAACATGTTCAAAACTTAAATCTTACCTTGTAAGCCATAGAAACACAGCCAATACATCACCAATCATAAACATAGCCCAACATTACATCATAATCATAGCATACACATATTCATACATATGGATTGAAAACCCAGTTTAATAAAAACATACATTCATGCATTTCTAGCCCCAAAATAGTTAAAAACTAGTAAAAGAGGGGTTCTAGAACTCACCTTTGCAGCTCTTGAGTATGGCTTCTTCCAAACTCGTTTGCAATTGAGTTCAACGGCCTAGAAACCCACTAAAAACATACCCGAGCACAAACAAACACATATATGCATAAACCCGAGGATATAACCAGTCAAGAACATCATAAAACCATGAATTCTTACCTTGAATTCAAATTCTTTCTTGTTCTTCCTTCAAAACCGAGAGTTTCTACTCTCTTTCCTTCTCTCTCTCAAAGTATCCGAGAATTGGTGAGATGTGGGACATATGGGCGGCCATACCACTTTTTACACCCATTTTTCAAACATTTTGTCCTTTTGGACACTTTTTACCCCTAGACTTGGGTTTTATTTCTTTTCCTTCTTTTTCTTCACATTATTCTTCTTTCTTCACTTTATTCTTCTTTTTTTGTCTTTAAAAATAACTAGGTGTTACATCCCCTAGGCTGTTGGGCTCGTTAGGGGTGTAAGAAGGATCAGTGACATCAGTAGCATCACCCCTTGACTCAGCCTGGTATCAACCAACCGCCTTGATCCCTCTATCTGTGGCCACGACCCAGCTCCCGACAGTCCATACTAGAGTCTCATCATCTGACTCTTCTTCTTCATCTATTAGAAAGTCCGGGTAGATAGCAGCCTGCTCGGATCCACCTGAGAAGAACTGGGACCTGCATCTCCCCCACCTTGACTGACACCATGGTCATCATCGTCGTCATCATCTTCGGCTGTGGCTGCCATGATGGGCTCAGTATCAGAATCACTGTCATCATGACGCCACTTCTTACAAGAAGGCGCCACGTAATCCTCATAGGCCAAGTGCCCAAACAGTTTCCTGACAGGGGGCTTCACCTGCTACCCCATGTACACTTTCATTCTTCCCAATGTCATGTCATCCATAACCTGCAGAACAACAACATCATCCATTTCCTTTGGTAGCGAAGGAAGCTTCTCGTCTATAATCATCTGTAGAAACCATGGGTAGATGCAGAAGCCTTCCTTGCCTTTGGCTTCAAGGTTCTCTATCAGATATGAGAAGAGCATATGGGAGAAACTAAATAGGTGATTCAGTACCAATGCAACGTATGCATTCTGGATTTGGTCAGACATCTCATCAAATCCTTCACGCCTGGAGGCTATGCACTTGAGGATCACATATGCCAAATACTTGAACTCAGGGCACATGTTTCTCTTGTTCAGTACGCTGACATTGATGTCACCAGCATACTTGATCCTTAGAATGCATCCCCAGGCCATTAGGGGAAATAGCTTAGTTGGGTAGGCTCCGTCCACACCCAGATCTAAGACCCGCCTCAGATCATCCTCAGTAATCTCGATCTCTTGTCCAAAGATGGATCTCAGTATACGGTGTGGATCAACAGACCTGCCAACCCTGGAGCTTTCCTAGAAGGCCTGCTGTATGGATCTGTAAGGTGTGCATGGGACAGAGATGGCCTTGAATATCCTTGATCTGTGTAGAAAGGCAATAATCCTTGTGAACTCAGAAGCATTCCTGGATGTAGAATCAAGGTGAGCACAGATGTTTTGCTTGGTTCTCATAGTCCATCTATTAGCCATGTTGCTGCAACACAAGAGACATATACGTTAGATTTATTCATAGCAGAAGAGAGTTAAAACTTAAATTATATTTGATCAGTTTGGTTCAATCGTGAGATTGAACCATATGACTGAGTTCAGTCGTGCGATTGAGCCTGCGGCTGAGTCGAGTCATGCGATTGAGCTTGCATTTGAAATTAGTCGTATGGTAGGCTATGTGGTTTAGTCAATCGTGCGACTGAGTCACCGATTGATTCATTCGTGCAATTGAATTGTGCACCTGGCTCAATCGTGCGACTAAGGTTCATACGGAGCGTCCATTCGCATATTGCTCTTTTCGACACTCTAACCTTGAATCTAGGTAAAACCTTTGGATTAGACTTTGTGTTTAGACTCATTTGACTCACAGGGACTATAAATAGCACCTAATGTCCTTTATATCTCCATTTAAGTGATGTATTTAGATGAGTTGTTCTCGTTTCTTGATTTTAACTAAATTGGTCCTTAGGGTTCGAATAAACCAGTCATTAGGGTTGATTTGTGTCTCAAAGTACCTGTAGATGAGTTGAACACACGTTAGTATTACAAGTCAGTGAGTAATCAAGGCAAACGAAAATCGGGCAGAGTGTTTGAGTATGAGAGGGTTTTGAACGTTGTGAAGGGGGTAAGGAAGGCGACCGAATAACCCTTCTATTTATATTGTTTTAAAGTATAATCGTGCGTGATGTGTTGCAAAACACATTTGTTTTTCCATGCTATTCATGTATATCTTTTTAGTCTTTATTTCCCGTTTTTATTAGTTACGGTTTCTATTTACGTATTTGTGTATTTGCAGGTATTTGTGGGTCAAGAAGCGTAAATGGTTGATATTTGAAGAATAAACAAGCATGCGATCTAAGGAACGGAAGAAGCTTGGTCAAATGGAAGAATTCTGAAAATCCTTATCTTGGCGCGTCGCCAAGATGATGATAGGATCTGAGAGACGCGCCAAGAATCCCGCGTCAGAAATCGACTATTTTGTTTTTTGCGCGTAGGGAAGATTTTGGGGTTATTTTGGCGACGCGCTAAGATTGGTCAGCCGAGAAAGTTTTGCCCTAGATCACTATATAAGGTTTTATAAAAAAAACCTAATAGGGGAGACGGCAGGAGGCGATTGAAAGAGACTTTTCAGACGATTTTGGAGCATTTTGAAGGCCAAGAACAAGATCCAAGCAAGAGAATCAAAGAACCTCGGGTGTTAATCATTCGGTTTTTAGTTTTCTTTCGTTTAATCTTTCCCTATCCATGTTTCATACTTTTGATTTCTCTTTTGTCTCTGTTTGGATGATGATTGCTAGCTAGAACAATTGAACTACCTAGGTTATGATTGATACATGATGGTTTGATTTGCTTTAATCGGTT
>BJCM01082090.1:1999-17125 GCA_018326385.1 Flaveria bidentis | reverse complement strand
TGGTTCCTAGAAATTTTAGGAGAAGATCTAGATTTACATGTGAACTCCAACTTCACATTCATCTCTGATAGACAAAAGGGTATCATACTAGCCATTTCAAAGCTCTTCCCATCTGCTGAACACAGATACTGTTTAAGACACATTCACCAAAACATGAAGCTTCAATGGAGAGGAAAGGCATATAAAGATATGTTATGAAACATAGCAACAACAACACATTCACCATTTCAAAGCTCCTCAGGTCGATGATTTTGCTGTAGATGAAGAAAGGGCATGTCGTTTGCTCAGGTCGCTTAACACAAACATGAAGAAGAAGAAGGGGTTTTAAATTTGAGATTTGAGTTGTTTTTTGGAATTGACTATATTACCCTCACGTTTTTTGCATGTGATGGGGTAATTCGTTAAAAATAAACAGAAGTTATGCTTAATACCCAAAGGTGTTACAAAAAAGTAACCACAATACTCAAAGATGTTACTTAAAAAAGTTACTACCTAAACCTGTTATTTTAAGTAAACCACAGGGACTATTTGTGTAATTAACTCTAATAACTATGGCTATAAATCCATTGCATCTTTTCCACGAAGATCTTATAGTATTTATGTTTTTAGAAACTTTTTCCTTACTTTTTCTTTCATATTGTATGTTCTTCATGCCAATATATTATTTTTCGCTTCAGTGACTTAGATTTTATTATGCTTAGATGCGAGGCGGTATTAGATAGAATAGAATATGTCAATATTGAATCATTATAATTATCTTAAAACTAGAAAAATGATTTGATTAGGTTACTGTTGTGGTTATTCTTATTTATCTAATATAGTCGATAAATAACATATAGTAATATATTGGGCTTATCACTATTTAGTATTTATACTTTTTAATTTCTTAAAAAGGGTTCAAAAACTATGATTTTAATGTGTGTGTAGTGTGACGTACTTTTTAAAACCTTTATGCATATACACTATATGAACATGTATATGCATATATTTATATTTTTATATTTTTTAAAAATATTCAAAAGAGATGTTCAAATATCCAGAAAGAGTAAAGAGATAAGTAAAGCATTATTTCTAAACTTCATCATTTTATTAAAGTGGTTGTTATGTGGTTGTCAAGATAGTATTGGTTTTAAAAAGATAAACCCTGTAAATCTGTAATGTAGAAATTATATGTTTGTAACGTCAAATTTAGCTTGTATATATCCATCTAGAACTTTTATGTTATTAGCGTTTTTTTTTTTATTTTATATGACCAAGTCAAATATATAAATCTCATACAAGTAAAATTAAAATTCACGATATAGACTCTTAATTATTTATATAAGTTCTCGTCTTCAAGGATAGATAACAAAACGTCAAGTTTCAACAAACGATATTCTATTCTAAATCAACTCAACTTCTTCAACTCTAAATGGGATGTTGACATCGACACCCATTCCACGAACAGATCCTAGCTTTAGCTACTCACTTGTTTGATATATTGATTATATCAATATCAATATTAATGTTAAGCAATTTTAGTTTATTTATAAATATTATATCATTTCATGTAATAAAGTACTTCAAACTCTGCACATATAAGCTTCTTTCCTGTCATGTGATCTTTTTGAATATTTTTTCTTTATTATTTAAACAAGTTGAAAGAAAATGAACCACAATGAGTGTCCAGCAAATGTAATTGGAGCAAACATGCACTTCATGCCATTTATATATTTGAAACTCTAATTCAAAGACCTGTTCAACTTGCTTATCATAAACGCAATAGTAAAATACACTTCACACTAAAATTTTATTAGAACACTCGTTTTTTAACAAAATATTCTTCAAACAAATTGACATCATTTACTAAACAAAATAGTACGTTTACATTTTATTTGACAAAGTTTTCACCTCTTATATAAGAAAATTCGTTAAGAATATTCACGTACTAATGAGTTTAGTTTTATGTATCGTCAGATACTCAGATTTCTTTCGGAAGTATATACTTTAATTCAAAATTTATTTATTTATTTTCATATATCTATTTTATTTTTTGCTCATATGTATTTTCTTAGAAAATGTTTGTTATTTTACATATCAAATCAATATCATGATGTTACTTCTTTTGTAAATCAAGTCGGGAAAAATTAAAATTGTTAAAGTTTTCTAGAAAATATGTTATTATTTTACATATTCATTTGCTAATTGAATACATTTGTAGTGGTATGTTATAGCTTTTCAATTTTCATATATATCCGCCAATTTCGAACTAGGTTTTTTAATGACACAGTCTTTACTCATAAAATTGATTTGAACCGGTCATCAAGTTTTGATTATTATTATTATATCTATACTCGTCAACCTTTTGTAATTTCTAATGATACATCTAAGAATTTAATTTACTCAAATTATAAAAAAACAATAGTCTAAAACAATTCTATTATAACATTCAAAGTAGATTCTTTATTTTTATATGAGTGCACGTCTTGTACTATAGATGATTGTTGTAAGTGGATTAGAGTGAATATGAAACTGTTTATCTCTATATTTTGGTAAATAATATTCAAACCCCTATAAATTTTCTAATATTTGTAAAAATGATTGTGAGTAAATAAAAGAAAAAAAAATTATCACACTAAAATCAAACATACACAAGAAGCAAAACAGCGACTTATGGTTATAGAACTTGCACCTTGAATAGATATGTGTTGTATGGTTTATTAACATGATACTAGCGATTATGATGAAACCGCTAAATTAATATAAAATATAATAATAAATAATAAATATCGACTATTAGATTCTTTTAGGTCACAGACATATGAATGGTTTATATTAAAAAAACAATTACTAATAACCTTGATTTTTGTTGCAACTTAATTATGACGTCGTCGTCTAAATTACAATTTCCATATCGTTGATGTGAACTATAATGATGTTTTCTTTCGAGATACATTAACATATCCGATTAACTCTATTAACTATAAATAAATCAACCATAGTTATGATGGTAATATTAAAAGCAATATAGTTGGCAAAATATAAGATTCGTCTTAGAGATGTAAATTACCCAAACTTTACTTTTGCTTCAAAAATGAGGCTTACGCTAGCCTAAATTAAAACCCTGTTCATTGAAGACAAACTTCACTTTTTACGAGAATTTGTATTACCAAATTAAGGAAATATGTATATATTTTTTTAACCTAAAATCCATCTAATCATCTATAATTACCATGTCATATGCCTTAAATAAATAAATAAGTTTAAATCTTGACACGTCATCACTAATTTACATAAAGTTCAAAATTTTCACAAGATAGAAACAAAACTTAAAACTTGAGTGGTTTTTGAAACAAGAAAAAGGTTAGAGTAACTTTATTAAAACGCTTATAAAAATTTGTTACTATTCTATAGTATTTCCCCTTTACTTTATTTTATTACTAATTTTTTATATATTTTTTCTACGATCAAGAGGATTAATTATACAAATACGCATATAACCATTTGATATTGCAACAAATTTCCAATTAACTCTTATAAAACTATAAATGCATGAACTGTAAACAACTTTATAACTTGACTTACACGACAATGTAGTCTTTGGCAGTCCTTTGCATTATGAACACGTCCCTTAGTTGATTCAACCGAACATATGTTGGTAATTTTAGTGTTATCAACGCATAATTTAACGTGTTGAATTAGCTTATATATTGATTGAGAAATAGCATTAGAAATTCAATGAGTTAAGTCCGTAGGAGCCAATGATCTCTTGGCCTAGTGGTTCAAGGGGAAGATGGGAGGCTTTGCCTCTCTTGGAGTTCCAAAGTTCAAACTTTAGCAGTGATGAATTATTACTAACTTGATGTTACTAACTTCTAACAACTAACCATCCGTTCAAAAAAAAAGTTAAGTCAGTAGGAGTGCGAACTCTATTTAATTTTAACTGTTATTCGGCTTTAGTTTGTTGTCGGACTCCCACAATTAGTGTTAAACTTATATTTTAGATAGGGGTGTGCATGGTCGGTTTGGTTCGGTTTTAGCCTAAAACCGAAACCGAAAACCGATATTTCGGTTTCTAGGTTTTTAAAACCGTTCGGTTTTGGTTTTTTCATTTTTTGGTTTTCGGTTTTAACTTCGGTTTCGGTTCGGTTTTTGGTTTTTTTCGGTTTCATCATTTGTGCTTCTAGTTTTAGAAAAAAAATGTTTTAAAGTAATGAATTTAAGCCAAAAACTTTGACCTTATATTATTTTGTTGATATCTAAATATAATCTATATATTTTTATAATTTAGTTGACATTAAAACTAAATGCAATCATAAAATATAAGAACAATATATTCAATAAAACATTTTAATCTATCAATGTAAAAAAAATTTAAATATTCTTCTTGAAATCTAAATATTTAATCTTTTTTAGATAACACAAGTTAAATAAGTACATAATAGGCTAATGATTTTTATTAGTATATGATTACACTTCTAAATTTACAAGTTTGATTATATGGTTTCGGTTCGGTTTTTTCGGTTTTTGTTACAAGCAAAACCAAAACCAAACCGAAAAATTCGGTTTTTAAAAAATCATCAAATCAAACCGTTGGTTTTCTAGCGATTTCGGTTATATCGGTTCGGTTGCTTCGGTTATTTTGGTTACGGTTCGGTTATATTGGTTTTTTCCTCACCCCTAATTTTAGATATTGGATTCAGATAAGTGGTTGTTGGGCTCATTTAAGTTATGATGGGCTCACTTAGGGGTGTGATAGTTCAATTATGACCATACAATTTAATTGTGGTTGGGCTCAATTAGGTTGATCATAATTTTGGACATATAATTGTTGGTTGATGGTTTTGTTAAAAAAAAAGACAACACTCCTTTGGATCAAATAAAAGGAAAGAAAGAATAGAAACAGGGGCATCACAGTTACGTGATCTCTTCAGGGTATCTGTATTCTCTCGGTTTCAAACAAATGTTCCACTCCATCAAAAGAAAATTATATCTAATCCGATAAATTAATCGTATGTAACACACGAAATAGATTTATCTAATAGTAAATCATGATTCAAAGAATAATCCAAGTAGATTTTTTGTGTCAGAAGATTGAATCCGACTTACGTATGTTTTGATTTGTACTTTAGATTCTAGAGTACAATTTTTTTAACTTAGTGATATCAAAAGTAAAGTTTCCTAATTATAAGGATTAAGTTTTGGTATCATAAAGTCTATAGATATTATTCTCTAACATGCAAAATGGTGTAACTTATGAAACCCTAAAAGACGTCATATGTTTGTAACAAAACACAATAACAACACTAGACTCAATGATTAACAATAGATACAATGAGCTGATGGACGAGTATTACACAATGACATGATCGGGATTACATAATGAACAGAAAAACGTAAAAAATTACATTTTTAGCATTGTGTTATTTGAAAATCAATGTTTTAAAAAATACGTTGCATAACACAATAGTCAATAAACACAATAAAATGAGCAATAAACACAATAATTAGACATAATAAACTGGTAAAAACATAAAATGATTTATATTTTTAACAATTTATTATTTGAAAATCACCATTTTAAGAAATACAATGATCGATTAACATTAGACATAATGAGTATTACAATCATCAGCTCTAGACTCGATGACTAGCAATAGACATGAAGAGCTACTTGATAAGGATTACACAAAAACCTGATCAAGATTACATAATGAACTAAACATTAAAATGTTACATTTTTAGCATTTTGTTATTTAAAATTATCATTTTAAAAACACAATGCAACAAAATCGTCAACAGTAGCCATAATGATCTGATGAATGTGAAAAAAACTTTATTGTTTAAGTATCAAAATTATAGGTGTTTTAAAGATAAAAAACGCTTGTTTTTATGTTGTAATTAAAAAAATATTGTAGGTAAAAGTTATGAGTGTTTAAAAAAAGGGTGGAACTTAAAAATATAGTTGAGACTAAAAAACGCATGGTCTACCATTAAAAGTTTCAGTTATTTACTATTATGCTACCGAATTTTTTTTAGCCTTTAAATTTGGATATAAGATTTAATGGATAATAATCATTTTCGCACTTTTTAGTTTTTACTCTATTTTTATAACAACATCACCCTAAAATATAAGCTTTTTGTAAATGTATGTCAAATAACCATGTAAAGTAATTTTGAATTATCTTTAGAAAGTTTTTCTTGCACCAAAACCAAATTACAAAAATCTTTGAAAGAGAAAATCATTTGTTGGGAGTTTGTTTTCTAGTTCAAGAGAGCCTTATGATTTGGCTATGTCTTCCCTTATAAGGGAGAATCGTGGGTATCACGTTATGCTTCTCATATCAATCATGATATTTATCTTGAATTGATGTTAAACATTCCTAGTAATTGTTATACGCAAACATCTTAATCTATAAACTATGAGTTACTTGTTTTGTATTTTGGTGGTTATGTTAAAAGTTTATGATTGCGAACATGAATTTATATGTGCAAAATTTAGTTTTTTATCACGATTATTTATACTTGAGCAAAGTTACTATCATTAATTGAGTTAATTATAGTAAATAATAGACTTATAGATATAACCGGAAGCGTACTGATGACCTTTTTCTCTATAATCTTTTATAAGTCTACTCTAACTTGTTTATCATTTAACAAAGTAGATTATACTATGAATGGATACAATTTTATTCCTATTATAAAATTTTGTGTTCAGTCATAGACTATACAATAAATAATATGTGCTAAACTGAATATGGAAATTTAACTCCATAGGTATGACTGTGAAATCTAGAGAACAAAGATTTGTAAGTGTGTGTTAGAAGGGTAAGAGGCACATGAAGTTCTCACTAAAATCTTAATAGAACCCGAGTAAAGAAATACTCCTAAACATAAAAAGAGAGTTAAGTTTCATTTTACTACTTGAGGTTTGTTAAAAATAACTATTTTCTTTTAAAAAACTAAAAACATCAATTTACCTGTAAAAAATTCATAATTTGTTTCAATTTCAGTCTAGAGTTTCATTAGTCGTTTCAGCTTTATCCAAATTAGTGAAACTTTTGAAGTGAAATTGAAATAACATATGAAACTTTTGAATGTAAATTAATGTTTTTAATTTTTTGAAGCAAAATAGTTATTTTTGTCAAACATTTAAAGCAAATTTAAAATTAACTCTAAAAAAATCATGAGCTACGTAATACTTGGAAAAAATAAAGAAGAAAAAATCTCTTGCTCACATCAGTTGATGAGTAGTACGGATGATGACATAATGCATGACTTAACAAATTTGGTCTAGCGAAAAACGTGTTGTATTCTTGGTCTCCTTTAGTTAAAAAGTTTGGTGCAACCTTTATGCCCTAATGTACTTAGATCCTTATTAATCAAAAAGAACATGATAAATGTCAAACATGGTAAAATAAATGTCAAACATGGTAAAATAAATGTCAAACATGGTAAATGATCTAATTAAAGAATGCTAGACACATTCTTAATAATAAAAAACAAGTCCCAACCGTTATTTGCTCCTTACTTTAAAGTTAAGGGAACATGAATATGCATCTTGCTCATAACAAGAACATCAACATTTTGAGCATTGTTTGCGTCATTTCGAGCTTGAAAAAGATTGGATTAAGGCCAATAAATCACTTGCTGATGAGTATATGACAAGTTCTAGCTCTAAATTAAGCTTTGCTGGAAAGAAATAACAAACTTATCATAAAAAAAAAGATTCCAAGTTAAGAGAAAGACAATCAGTAAACTACAAGGGAATGGAAAATGTACTTTCAAAAAGAAGATAATCATTGAAAGGGTAAAATGCTACCATTGTGGAACCAAAGAGCACTTTGCTATATTATGTTGATTAAATTATCGCAAAAGTTACTTTCTACAAACTTAATATAGAGTTTTTGAAGAAAGTGTTACAACTTAAATGTGCTACAAATATGACACCTACACATCTCAAATCTATTTAATACATTTTAAAGTTAGACCCAAAACATGTTATATGAGGAACTATCCGTATAATTAACAAAAACTTTATAATTAACTCTTAAAATATTCCTAATACCTTGGGACTAACATGAAGACAATGGAAAGTTGTGTTGGGTTAAAGGGTAGATTTGAAAAAGATAAGGCGGTGATTGGAATCTACTACCATTTCCAACAAAGATCTTTGACTTGTCTTACCACTTTTAGAAATGTGGCCTTAGCTATTCACACCTCATCACCCCATGCATCAACCGACAATTTCCAAATAAACTAACAGTTTTATTATTAATATCTTTTATAATCAGCTCTTAAGATACACCTAATACGTCATGGAAGATTTATATTAAGGGCATCATGAACGTTTACGCATATAATATCAAATGGAGGCCCGACTCCTCTTAAGTAAATTTATTCGAAAACAGTTAAACACTTATTAAAAAATAAAACTTGTCATCAATGTATTTTATGATTTCAATATCATTTTCCTAAATTGCTAACATACTTTGTAGTTTGTTGATATTTTCGTGTAGAATGCTCCACAAACCCATCACCAAAAACCCTAAATAAGAGTAGAAATAATAGTAATTAACCCTAAACCTCAATAACATACCCATCTATTTACATATACATGTGTACAAATACATTATATACATACAAATACACACACATATAAATGAACACACAAAAAAATACAAATACCCATATGGAGACGTTTCTTGTAATGCATGCATATCACCTATGCGTGCATACACACACAAACTAAAAAGGAAGGATCTTGAAAACTCCTTGTGAAAATTTCATAAAAATTTACGGAATCCCGTTAAATCAATTTAAATCATTATCTTGTAGAAATAACATTATTATACGCACAATATTATTTTCTTTTTTATGTGTATGTATATCTTCTAGCAGTGACCCTTCAACTTCGGTGTGGAAAAGCATATCAAGAATAGTGTGATCGATAAATTCATCATTTTGATTAATTGAACTTTAGACAACCGATAATATATAATAATAACTGGAAACAACACGTCATCGATCAAAACTAATATTGTATTCTTGTAGGAAAAAAGGAATCAAAAGACCACATCTTTGAATATCATGCACATCTCATCTCGTTACTGAACACACATTTTGGCACTAGAAAACAAATATGTCTATATAAGAAGATTGGTTTTTTCTAGAAAAAAGTGGGCAACTGAAATAACAGGTAGGTATTGTTGTCCTTATTGAATCATATGATTCTCACTTTAGTTTTTTATATACCCAATAAACATTATCTTAAAAATACTAAATGTTGTTTTATTCAGAGGTTTTTGTTTCAAATATGAATAATAATGTGTTTAAGTTTTTTAACTTGCGAGAAAGCTGCATACATCACACACAAACAAACAAGAAATTTTGACGTTAAGTAGAATTTCACTATATTTGAAATTAAAGATACATAACCTTTAAATTTGTCTCGTTTAATGTGTTGTCAAAACTCGTTCATATGAAAGGAATATTATGGATAGCAAATAGACTGAAGGATGTGCTAGAAGTGCGAAACATCAAACCTAACTTGTTTTAATTTCTTTTCTAACCAATACATAAATCTGACAGTAGATTGATCATCTAACTTGATGCATGACGAAAACGGTAATATTTACACTAATTGAATCAAGAGGTGTCATTTGTGGGTTATCCGAAGTGACTCGTTTTTGGATTAAAAAGAAAAAGGAAGAAAGCGTTCTTTAATATTGTACTTGTTGCGAAATAGAAATTTGAGCTGGTGCTCGACGACACAGAAGTTGTTTCCGAGGAGGTGCGGGAGACAATTGGCAACGAGGGAGTTGTAAGAAAAGAAAAGATGAAGTAACAATGAAAGGAAGTAGAACAAGAGTAGTACAAGTGAATAGTTGTTGAAGAATCAAAAGACACATGAGAACATTAAAAAGATGCATAAGAGAACTAAAAAGACCCATTGGAACCAAAAGGATTATAGCATCTTATGCAAATATACTTCTAAAGTTTACTACAAAATACATGAGTTTAACAAGCACGCGGACTGATCTATCAAAAATATGTCGCTAAAGGTGGGTCCTTTTGATAATCTGACGGTGACATGTGATTTTTGGAAAATTACCAATGGAAATTATCAAGGAACCATCAACAATATTATCACCGTTAATGGAATATCAACAACATATTTTGGGCCTTAATATAAAATACCATGTGTTAATGGGATAATTTAGATTACAAAAAGTCATATTATGCCATAACTAGTCTTTTGATGTTGACGATATGTGTATGATAAACGATACACTATGGGCCTTAACCGGCCTTGGCACGTGTTAGTGAGTTACTTGGTTACATAATGTTGCATTAGGTCATTACAAGTCATTTTGGTGTTTTAAGCATGTGTATGATTCATGATATATTTTTGTGCTTTAACGGGCCTTGTCTCGTGTTGTGCTACTTTAGCCTACATAATTCACATTAGGTTATAGTGATCCATTATAGTTACAGATAAGTGCATATATAGTTGTACGCCTTTGGGTCGTTATGGATATGTTCATCTGTTAAAGTTTTTTATGTGCAGATAACATATGCTAGATAATAAGCCTAACATACCAATCGGAAAATACATATATTATGATGATCTTACAAATAAGCTATATTAAACTTTCAACACTTGTCAATTATAGACATTAGGATGTTATAGATAAACATATAACATTTCTCAGATATATTACATTATTTTTAAAATTTTACGGATGACAACCCATCCGAAGAGATGGGGAATTATTGCGGGTTTATAATGTAGATTTCTAACTTTTGCTTTAGTATACGAACTTTCCATGAAAAAACTTAATGCAAAGCTAGATGAAAACATACGTCAATAAACATTATTAAAAAACTCCAATTACATATTCAATGTTTTAACTAATCACTGATTCCATCAAAACTATGCTATACGGAGTAGGTATTGGTATTCAATGTCTCATTTTCCATATTTAATTCGCTAGAAAACTCTTTCACATACCAAGCCTAAATGTTGTTTTATCGGTGTAAGTAGTTTGTCTAAGTTAACATTTATAGGTTATAAAAACAAGAAGGTTGTATTTTATATGTTTGAAAGGATGGATTACCAACTATAATAAGCTTGTGCTACAATATATACGAACTTTTGCCAACCAATTATGGACGGAAGTCCCTGTCGCAAACTGCGCTCACCAACAAACGATTGAGAGCCTGAGCGGGAATCACTATTATTATTTTATATGTCAAATTGTTATTATAAGGGTAGGTATTGAAGCAACTAATAAGATTGTTGTTTTTTGATCTTTAGGTTATGGATTCAAGTCATGAAAAGATTTTTCTACACAAAAGTTTAGAATAAAACTCTGCGTACATTAGATTGCGTAGTAATCCGGCCCGTTTCTGAACCCTATGCAAAACAAAGCTAAATAATTTAAGCAACGGGTGCACCAGTTATCCACATTAGCTGTTAGGTATGGTGATTTTCCCCGTTATATTATATGACTATATACACTGCCACGCGTATCATATGTCTCATTCCATTAATGCAATTGCACATACAAAATCGTTTGAAATATGCTTCTACCTTTGGTCAAAAAGGGAATACCATGTGGTGTATGGTACTATCCTCCTACCCCACAACCCTACAAACTAAACCAAATTACATGAATGCCCATCACACAATCCATCCATCATCATAAATATCTCCTCATATATATCCTCACACAAACTCTATACATAGATACACAAAGAAAAAAAACATGCTACGATTCTTGAAATCTTTGTCGAGGACAGTGCATGAAGATCTAGAACCATCGAACGGCGGCGATGATGACCGCCAACGGGGCGGTGATGGTGGCGGCGGTGGTGGTGGTGGTGGTGGGCCGTGTTGTTTAACGGTGTGGAGGAAGTCATTGTTTGTAGGGTGTAGTGGGTTCACCGTGATAAACTCCGATGGTGACTTGGTGTATCGAGTTGATAATTATGGCTCTCGTCGACGACAAGAGCTTGTTCTCATGGATGCTTCCGGCAAACCCATCCTTACGGTTTCTCGTAGCAAGGTGCGTTTAATTATATAATACAACTTTATTATTTCTAAATGTTAAAAGTTTAAATCCTACGAGTGACATATGGTAAAATAGTATAAAAGGTATTAGAAGGTGTGATAAAATATTTTTTCATTATATTGCAAATATCAAAATGTTATCTTCTTCACATTAATTAGGTCCAGAAAGTTTACTTATTTTGTTGTTATTAAAAAAAATATCATATCTAGTCAAATAATCATCGTCGGCTATTTGTTAAAGTCAAAGTGTGACAAAATTTATTCCAATATATGATATTTCATCTATAGAACATACATTTTTGTCAAAGAAATATAATGTGCTAGAGAAAATGTACGTTTAACTTTAATCATGTCATTTATATGCAAACAACTTTATATTTATACCTTTTGGACATGTTTCTGACACTTGTTACATTTATGAAACTAGAAACTCGAGATGGTCGATAACTGGCTCGTGTTCGAAGGCGAAATGTCATCGAAGGAGCAAAAGCCGATATGTCGAGCAAGAAAACATGTTAATATATTGTGGCCAAGTGAAAAGAGACTAGCTCGAGTTTATAGAGAACATTACGATGAGAAACACATGTATATGATTGAGGGGTCATATATGAACCGATCGTGTAAGGTTCTTGACGAGTCGAGAAACGTAGTGGCTGAGATTCGAAGGAAGGAGACGGTCGCAAATGGTGTGTCGTTCGGGCTCGAGGTTTTTGACTTGATTGTTAACCAAGGGTTCGATTCTGGTCTAGCAATGGCAATAATTTTGTTATTAGATCAAATGTTTCTTTAGACGTATATTGTCACACCACACTATAGTATTACGGGTGAGAGTTTTAATAGAATCTGAGTAATCACAATGATTGTGGTGCATCATACATGCATACTCATGTGTTTATACATTTCTTTGTGTGTGTACATATATATATATATATGCAAAAACATGTATTCATTTTATATAATTTAGCTACACAATGATTGATTAGTGCTCGCAATAGAAAGAGAAAATGATTGCGTTAGGCTCCAATTTTACAGGGGTCCCATATTAACATGCACTTAGTTTTTAGGATCTTTATGTCTTTGACATGTGATTTGTTACAGAGTTTCGACAACGTGATAAATTTGAAATTTTGTCGAATTTTATGAGCATTTACAACTATTAAGTATTTTGAAATTTTGTCGGTAGTCGGTAGTAGTTTTAGCTTTGCTGCAGATTTTCGAGAACTTCAAGTATTGAAGCGATTTTGTTGGATATTTGTGTGAAATATTAGGGATTTTGGGTACGTGGAAGAATTGTCGCAAGCTTGTGACAAGTAAAATGTTGTGGAAAACTTGTAGCAAGCTTTTGTAGGAAAAATATTCATTTTCTAGTAATTATGTTTTTTAGCGCGTCAGATTCAAAATGAAATCATAAATAATTAGGAATA
Source organism: Flaveria bidentis (assembly GCA_018326385.1). Lineage (NCBI taxonomy): Eukaryota > Viridiplantae > Streptophyta > Magnoliopsida > Asterales > Asteraceae > Flaveria > Flaveria bidentis. Next base: position 3,646 of record BJCM01082090.1, on the reverse strand, counting down.
TTGCATGATAAAAAAAAAAAGAAACTCTTGGTGTTTAATTTGAAGAAAGATACTATAATATTGTCGACTAGCTATAAGATGTAAGATTTTAATTTCACTTTTAAACCTTTAAATCGGTCGGTAAGATCTATAAACCATAGCAAACTAAATCACCATCATAATTTGCATAATGATAATCATTATTAAGTGGGGATTGAATTCTTTAATCAAAGCTTGTATTAGCAATATCATAATTTGCATAATGAAGTCTCTTAAGAGACACGACTATAAATCTTTTCTAAGTAAACATCTTGATTGACTGCCGTTATAAAAAACAATTGGGGTCTTTGAACAAGTAATAAGTTGGTCTCCTGTCATGAAAATTCCGACACTCTTGTATGATCTATAATCAAAGCTTTGAAGTGAATTCAATGAATGCTCATTTAGAGTTGTATTAGGAGAAACACGTGTACCTAATTAAGTAAGTAATGCCAATTTCAACTACTTGGTTAGAAAATTAACACTTCGTTGACATTTTATAACACAGCGTGGCAACTTTTAAATGGATACATCACAAGATTTATTGAACTATTTATCGTTAATGTATAAGGTCGAACAATATATCCACGATACCCTAATCTATTCTTAAAACCCTTATAACCCTAATCTTCATTCTATAACCCTGTTTCGAAAAATGCAAAACATTGCGGACTAAATGACTGTTTGAGCATAATGTAAATTAGCAGCTTATTTTAAATCTATATATAAATAATTAGCAAGTTTAAGGTGATGTTGGTATAGAAGGATCTATATATAAATAATTTTTAATAGTAAATTTAGGATTCAATGTTTGTTTGGATAAGAGTATAAATATCAACGTATCATATATATTTAAATAAAACGATTCATACTAGTCTAGACCAACAATGCGAAGAATGGTCAAATCCAATACTAGTCAAAGTTGAAGAATTTAAGTATAGAAAACATATGAATCGACCACACCAATGTCTCATCGAACTCAAGGAATACGAATCACGTTGATAGTCTCGATTATAGTCTATAGACCAATCTTTTCAAGTCTGACAAAATTATCAAATTTTCTTACGTTTTTAATTTGACATCATGCACACACTTGTGAAGATTAATATACATCCTTATTGAGTAGCTTAAATACATTATAAAAAGATATGATTTTCAATGTTTTTAAAAACCGGATCGAATATCGAACCGGTCAACATACTGGTCGACTGGTCAGATCAGATTTAAGAAAATTGTATTACGTTATAATTATATATATATATATGTATATTTATGTAGAACACTTTGAATAAACTTGGATAATCTGAGACTCGTGATTATCACTTTCAGATCGAAATTATTAGGTGGTTCACCCGAATAAATCAATCGAATACAACTCAGACGAGATCAAGATTTTGTATGTAATATTGTGTGAATTTTTGTGAACCAGAAGAAGAAGTGACCAATCTTTTTTCATCCAATTCAATTTTGGAGGGAAAACAACGAGAATAACTGCCATTTGGCATTTTAAACATTTTATTTTTTATTTTAAAATCCCCATTAAAAATACGTATTTTTCCATTTGAAATTCATATGTGAAATTCTAGAAAATTAATTCAAAATGCAATTTTTAATGAAGTCATTTTTACC
>BJCM01082089.1:0-14635 GCA_018326385.1 Flaveria bidentis | reverse complement strand
CTTCCATTATGGGCAATCAACTAACGTTATGAGCTTAGGGGGCTTATTGTGATTCCCAATTTCATTCTCTAGAAGCAATAGATTCTAGATCCGTGAATCCCTACCGGCAGTAAATGTTGAGTACTGATCTTCCATTTTTATTAACTTTGAATTTCAAACTGAAATTTATTCACTCGTGCGAATAGAGGGGTCCGAACGAATCAATCGTGCGATTAAAAAAATGTGGTTGAGCCAATCCTGCGATTGAAAAAATGCGGATGAGCCAATCGTGCGATTGAACAAATGCGGAAGAACAGTCGTGCGATTGGGTAGATGCAGATGAACAATGCGAATAAGATTGTTTAGTCGTACGAATGAATGTGTGACTGAGTTCAATCGTGCGTATGGGACATGCGAATGAGTTCAGTCGTGCGATTGAGTCAATCGTGCAACTGAAGGCTATGGATTTTGAAAATTCAAGGGTTTTTGGTACTTTGACACAAAAATACGATTTTTCACGAACCCTAATCTATCGTAAGCTGAAAAACATGAACTTTTGGATCCGGAGACGTCGAAAACACTATTTTACTCAAAAAGATGGTGTTTTTGAATTAAAAAACGTTATTTTTACACCAAATCGTCGAATCACACGCAAAATCAAGAGCCAAAGCTCTAATACCACTTGTTAGGCCCGTTTTCGTACAGAGTACTAACTAATTATGCGCGTATACCAACTCAAATAGTGTGGAATCCTATTTGATTGGTGATCCAATCAGGGAGAACACAGTTTAGATCAATCTAACGATGAATGAAATGTTACGAATGATTAGAACACGATCAACTGTGATCTATGAACTTGGAACAGGTTTTCTTGAGTCTCTGGACGGCTAGGGTATGATTATGTGCGTAGGTATTTGAATTGTCACGTTTTTCCACGAATTAAGTGGTATTTATAGGTTAGGGTTTTCCAATCGTGCGACTGAACCATTAGTATGGTTCAGTCGTGCGACTGAATCATACAATTGATCCATACTCATGACTGAGGATTCAGTCGTGCGATTGAGCCAATCTTATGTCTTAATCGTGCGACTGATCCAGTCTCCTGGTTCAGTTGTGCGACTGGTCCATTAGCATGAAGTGTTTATGCGTATGGTCCATTAGCATGGTCCATTCGCATGAGAACTTCACACGATTAAGCTTAAAAACATTTCTTAACCATTCTTGACTAAGAACTATATAAACAACAACAAACCTATATAGTTAGTTCAATATGCGTTATCACACAATAAACAATAAAATATTAAACATTATAAACATCAACCACATATTGTATTTCATTCACACCCATTCAATTACATATGTATCAACAGTGTTGACAGCCTCTGCCTAGAAGATGATGGGTAATTTAAAGTCAGACAACATGGTTCTTGGACCTTCAATTAGTGTCATGTTTCTCCTCTCAGCAACACTATTTTGCAGAGGAATCCTGGGAGCACTGTATTGTCTTGTAATACCATTTTCATCACAAAATGTATCAAAGATTTGGTTCTTGAATTTAGTTCCTTAATCACATCTTATGGTTTTGAACTTGTGAACACATTGATTCTCGATCTTTAAGATGAAATTCTTTAAAATCTCAAGAGTCTCATCCTTAGTTCTAAGAAAGAAGACCCAAGTGAATACTGTAAAAGTCATCTGTGATCACTAAACAATAAGAGGTCCTTCATAGACTCAATATACCGGCGGGGACAAAGAGATCCATATGTAACAAGTGTAGGGGAGTAGTGATGGAATTTCTTTCCTTTGGCTTGTAAGATACCTTGTGTTGCTTCCCTTTCAGGCATGCAACACAATGGTCATCACTTGTAAACTCTTTCTTAGGTATAACATCTTGCACTTTTGGTTAATTAAAACTTAACTTTGTTAAGTTCTTGTAAGGACTAGTTTTGCCTTTAATGAAACTTGTGGGATTGATTATGCTTATTTGATGGTATGTCTATTATATTGAATAATAATAATTATAATAATAAAAACTAAAATAATAATTATAATAACAATAATAACTAATTATAAGAGTAATAATAATGATGTTAATAATAATAATAATAGTAATAATAATAATAATAGCAAGTTATAATAATAATAATATACTAGTAATAATAACTAAAATAAAAGTAATAATAATAGTAATAATAATATTATTGTTACTAATAATAATAATTTGTAAAGAGTTACTAGACTTGAAAATATTTAAACTTAAATTAATTAAGTTAGGGGGTTAGTTTGTTATTTTACAAACATTAAAAAGAAAGTTTGTGCAAAAAATAATAAAAACCGAAACTTAAGGTACTAAAGTTGAACTTTGTAAAACCCAAACCCAAAATCCCCTCTTCCCCCGTATTTCCAACAACAAACTCCAGCGGAGCTCCGGCGAGCTTCGGCGAGGTAAAAACATCCAATAAACGACCGATCCAACCAATTAAACCATTCTCTACAAATGTGAACCCGAATCGAACTCGTAACCACGTATTAATTGGATCGAAATGATAGTTTCATTAAGAAACTTCTTGAAAACGATGTATAACAATTGAATTCACCTAAAATTCGATGAATTGAACCGATTCATCGATTAGAAACGTACATCTAATCACTATGAAACTAAATGTGTAGTTTAATTTGAGATTAACAACCAATTAATCACTGAATCATAACCAATGCAAACGAAGCAAAGATGAAACCCATTTGGGACTGAATCGACTAAATTAAACCTATTTAACATAGGGGAATCATCACATTCGATCCCTTTAAACTCATTATACACTCAATTTCTTGAAAATACAACAAAAACATCAAAATCAAAACCCATGTTCATCGCGTAAAGAACCAAAGTTTTACCAAGCATAAACACTTTAATTCAGTTGCAATCAAGTAAGTTTGTACATCATTGTGCTCGATTACACTTAGGGATCAAAAGACCTAAGGTTAATCGGGTTGAAACATTTGAACCAGTGTTCGATTTGAATCAAATTGAAACTAGGGATCTTGGGAAATTGGGGATTTACTAAAACCTTGTTTTTAAGATTAAAAAACCAAATCATAATGTTGTCAAGGCCTTAGTTCACCGGTAAACCACACGCATCCTTTCCAAGAGTTCCTGGGTTCGAACCCGGGCAACCTCGCATATGTTTTAGTGCTTTTTAGCTTATAAAAAAATAATAGAAAAAAAATGTCTAAAAATTATAAAAAAAATCTCTAAATTTTATAAAAAAATGTTTTGTAAACCTTATTATTTTTAAGGTCACTTAATAAATTTCTGTAAATATATTTCTTTAACTAATTTGATACTTCTATAAAACAAAGATTATATTTAGGTTAAGTTAAGGAAAGAATGAATAAAGTGAAAGAAAAGAGAGTTATCACATGACTTTATCAGGGTTATCCTGCGATTTAGGGTTTTCGGCCGTTTCTTGATCGGTTTTTCGTTTCTTGATTACTTTCTTGATCTGTTTTCGATTCTTGTGTAAAAATCCTATCATTGAGTAGTTTCTATCCATGAAATCTACTTGATACGAGCATTGTTAGCGGGAAGAGGGGCTGATTGGGAAGGGTTTGCATGCGATTTCTTGTTGCATGCGATTTCTTGTTGCATGCGATTAGGGTTTTTTGTTTGATTTCTTGGACTCATTTAACTTTCTTGAGCCTGATTGCTTAGTCGGTCTGTTATTGGTCGCAACTATCTATGATAATTTAGCTTGATCTTTACGAATCCGATTAACCTTTTAAGGATCTTGGTTGTTATTGAGTTCCCGGGGGTCTTCCGGTTTGTGAAGTATTGCGGGTTAGGGTTTCTGGATTATTGATAATGGTGAATCCGATGCCGACTAAATTGAATTCAAGTTCTTCCTTAGCTTCCAAAGTTCTGAATATTGATGGATTGACCATGCCCAAGAAAAGTAACTTAAAGCATTCTTCTATTTTGAAGCCTCCAAACATGGGAGACGTATCCATGCATCAAAATTCAGAGGCCGGATCTTTAAACAACCAGTCAAAGAACGTTGCTGAATTCGAAGCCATGACTAATGTGGTTCCTGAAGTTGTTCAAACTACCGAAGCGGGAAGGGTTAATGTGGAGAGTAAGGGCTCTTACGCCTCGGTTGCGAAGACTGAGTCTCATGAAAAGAGGGTGGGTGTTTCTAAAGCTGTGAATTTCCGGTTCATTAAAAACAATGAGAGCCATAAGGGGGTTCATGTGGTTCTTCTGAAGGAATCTGTGCGTGTAGTCCAGGACCGTTTTGCTAATACCATTTATGGGTATTTCTTAGATCATCGAGAGGCGTTCCCGGTGGTTGAATACTATGTGAAGACACACTGGAGGCAGTATGGGTTGCAGAAAATTATGATGAACTCGAATGGCTATTTCTTCTTTAAATTTGCAGATCAGAAAGGATTAAAGGAGGTATTAGACAAGGTTCCGTGGATTGTCAGGTCACAAGCGTTATTTCTTAATATCTGGACACCAACGTCTATTCTAAAGAAGAAGGAGGTTACATCGGTTCCGGTTTGGGTAAAAATTCATGATGTTCCAATTGCTGCTTATACGGATGATGGTCTTAGTTTACTTGCATCATCTATTGGTTAACCAAAAGATCTTGATGCATATACAACTAAGATGTGTACTGAAGCCTGGGGAAGGAGTAGCTATGCTCGTGTGTTAATTGAAATTTCAGCTGACCGTGAGATAAAAGAGACTATTACAATGGACATTCCAAACTTGGAGGAGGACGGGTTTGTTAAAACTAGTATGGATGTGGAGTATGAATCGTTACCCTCCAAATGTGTTCATTGCTAGGTGTTTGGTCATAATTCTGATGACTGTCCTAAGCGAATTAAAGCAATCTCAAAGCCCAATCAGGTTGATAATAAAGAAGTGGATGGTGATGGTTTCGTGGAAGTGAGGAACAAAAAGAAGAAAATGATTCCCAAGCAGAATTTTGTCTACCGTCCCAAGTTACAATCTGCCTCCCAACCGAAACCCAATGTGAAGCCAGATGATATGCTTTTAACAAGTAATTCTTTTGATGCCTTAGATCATGATGATTCTACAAGTAAAACAACTTCTACTACGGACAGGGAGGAAGATGAAGTTTTGGATGATCCAACTGAAATAGCGACGTTTGTTACGGACGGGTTACACAAACAAGATACTAAAAAAGGGGCAAGCACTCCTTCTGGATTGGTTATCAATGGTTAGTCTAGCATGTTGGAACATACGAGGATTGAACCATCCTCTTAAACAGAAAGAGGTTCGTCAAGTGGTACATGATAGTAAATTAAGTTTATGCGCTATTCTTGAGTCGCACATAGATATTTCTCGGTTGGTTTCTGTTTGTAAGAAAGTATTTAAACATTGGGACTAGTCTTCTAATGGGCATGTTTGTAAGGGTACGAGAATCATTCTTGGATGGGACCCAGCTGTGTTGGATGTGATTGTCATTGACCAATCGGATCAAGTGATGCACTTGCATGTTTTATCGAAAGTGGATAAAAAGGTCTTCTTCTGCTCTATTATTTATGCTAATAATTACTATATCTCTAGGCGTCAATTGTGGAATAGCTTGCGATACCATAAATGTCTTGTTAAAGATAATCCATGGGTTCTCATGGGGGATTTTAATGCTACACTTAATCTGGATGATCATCTTATGGGACCGTCTAGGGTTAATATTAGTATGAGGGAGTTTAGGGAATGTGTGGAGGAGATTGAAGTTACTGATGTGAATTCTTCCGGTTGTCATTTTACGTGGAACCAGAAGCCGAAGACAGGTATGGGCATTTTTAAAGAGCTTGATCGGGTTATGTGCAATGATCAGTTCTTGGATAAATTTAGTATGGCGAGTGTTGTTTTCCAGCCTTATCGGTTCTCTGATCATTGTCCTTGTGTTCTGAAGATTCCTTCTATGAACCGTAACAAGCCTAGGCCTTTCAAGATGGCGAATTTCCTTCTAGATAAGCCTGGATGTGCTAGTATTATGGAAGTTGCTTGGAACAAAAGTGTGGCAGGTGTTCCTCAATTTCAAGTTACTAAGAAATTGAAAGCCCTCAAAACACCATTTAGGTCTCTCTTGTACAAACAAGGTAATTTGCAAACTAAGGTGTCTAAATATAGAGCAGAATTGGATGAGGTGCAGATCCAAATTGATAAGGATCCATATGATACTTCTTTAATAAGACGTGAGCAGGTCCTTCTTAAATCGTTTCATGATGCATCCTTAGATGAAGAAAGATTCATTAAGCAAAAATCTAAGGTGCAATGGCTTGCTGAAGGTGACTCAAATACCCGCTATTTTCATTCTATTCTTAAAGCTAAGCATAATCGGAGTAGAGTCGATGCTATTCGGGATGTTATGGAGTCATGTATGAAGGTGGGGATGTGGAGAAAGTGTTTGTAAAATTTTATGAGGATTTTTTGGGCCGTGAAGGTGCTACCACATTGTCAACGCCTCATGATATTTTTGTTCATAAGGTTAACTCTTCTCAGGCGGATCATATGACTAGAAGTGTGTCTTCCGAGAGGTTAAGCAAGCTATGTTTTCTATTGGTGACAATAAGGCTCCAGGTCCTGATGGGTTTAGTTCTGCTTTCTTCAAGAAGTTCTGGACACTTGTTGGAGGTGATGTGGTTTTAGCTGTTAAGGACTTTTTCTCTAAACAGAAGTTACTGAAGGAGTGGAACCATACTATTATTGCTCTTGTTCCAAAGGTGGAAACTACCATGGTGGTTACGGATTATCATCCCATATCTTACTGTAATGTGTTGTTAAAGTGTATTACTAAAATTTTGTCCAACCGTATTAAGAGTGTGCTGAATAACATCATTAGTATTAATCAGTCAACTTTTATTCCGGGAAGGAGAATTTCAAACAATATTCTTTTAATGCAGGAGTTAATGCATAATTATCATAGAAATGTGGGTCCTCCGCGTTGTGCTTTTAAAACTGATATTCAGAAAGCATATGACACGGTAAGTTGGGATTTCATAAGGAGGATTCTTATGGGCTTTAGTTTTCCAGGTTTACTCGTGAAATGGATCATGTTGTGTGTTTCATCATCATCTTTTTTGGTTTGTGTAAATGGTAATATATGTGGGTATTTTCAAGGAAAGCGTGGGTTAAGACAGGGTGATCCTTTATCGCCTTACTTTTTTACTCTTGTTATGGGAGTTCTTACGATGTTACTATATAAAGCTACCAGGATTGATACACGATTCAGATTCCATAACAAGTGTGATAAACAACGTCTTGTTAACTTGTGTTTTGCGGATGATTTGTTTATGTTTGCTAGAGGTGATTTACAGTCGGCTGTGTGCATTATGGAGGCTTTAAAGATGTTTGAAAATATGTCTGGTCTTGTTCCAAGTGTCCAAAAGAGCACCGTGTATTTTTGTAATGTTCTGGATAATGTGAAATTAGCAATTCTTGAGGTTATGCCTTTTAGGGAAGGTACTTTACCTGTGAAGTACTTAGGTGTCCCTCTTATTTCACCTCGATTACTTTATAAAGATTGTAAGATCCTGCTTGACAGAATGAAGAGTAGAATTCTTGATTGGAGAAACAAATGCTTATCGTTTGCTGGGAGGTGTCAATTAATTCTCTCGGTGCTATCGGCTTTACATGTATATTGGTCCTCGGTTTTAATTCTTCCCAAACGGATCATAAAGGAGTTAGAAACTAAGATTAATGGTTTCCTTTGGTGTCAAGGCCCAATGCAAATTGGTAAAGCTAAAGTTTCTTGGAAGAATATGTGCAAACCAAAATATAAGGGCGGGCTGGGTTTTAGAAGAGTTGATAAGAGTAATAAAGCCTTAATGACATTTCAGATTTGGAGTATTCTTTCTCACCGTGATTCCTTGTGGGTAGATTGGGTGTGGAAGTATCGGCTATAAGATCGTAATATTTGGACCATTAAAGTTCCATCCAATTGTGCTTGGAGCTAGCGGAAGATATTGATGTTACGTCCATGTATTCGAAAGTTTTTTTGGTCTAGTATTGGTAATGGGATGGAGACTTCATTATTGTATGAAAATTGGTGTTCTTTGAGTCCATTGACTAATATTTTATCGAATCGTGATGTTTCAAGGGCTGGGCTCAGTTTAAATGCTAGGGTGGCGGATGTGTCCTCAAATGGTCAATGGGACTGGCCTATGGAATGGGTTGCTAAGAATTCGGATTTACTTAATGTGCAGCACACTCTTGATGTAAATCGGTTGGATGTTATCCAATGGAGGGAAGGTAATATTATCTCGGATTTTTCAACAATAGGTGTTTGGCAATCGATTAGGGCTCGAGGAGTGGAAGTTCAATGGCATAATAGTGTATGGTTCTCTCATTGTATCCCTCGTCATGCGTTTTTACATTGGTTAATTATGCAGGGTAAATAGTTAACTCAAGATAAGATTCTTAAATGGCCTCCATCTTGAAGGAAATCCATGAATGTTATGGCTTGCCTGCTTTGTTTAGGAGATTTTGATTCTCATTCACATTTATTTTTTAAGTGCAAATATTCCACTATTGTGTGGAATGCAGTCAAGACTAAAATAGGATTGCATCAAGCTAGTCAGAATTGGTTGGATATTATGGCTTGGGTTACTACTAAAGGTAATTCGAGGAGGCTTATGGATGTGTTAGGCCGTATAGCGGTTGCGGCTACAGCATATATAGTTTGGCAGGAGAGAAATAATAGGCTTTTTCAAAACAATGCACGGCCGCCTGATTTATTGATTGGCATTATTATGGATACTATACGGTGTCGCCTTATGAAGTTGAAGGTTGCAAAACAGTGGGGGTTATGAGGATTCTTAAGGATTGGAAGATTGAAGATATTGAAACAACCTAATTTCTTACCTAAGTAAATTGATTATTTTAGTAATCTTGTTTCTATGTAATGGTTTTAGTTTCACAAAAATGGGGTATGCCCTATTTATGAACTAGCATAGAATTCCTTTATGCTACTTGTGTGTATTTGGTTTTGTTGATATATACAAATCACCGGGGTAACCCTTTACCCAAAAAAATATATAGGTTATTCTTTTAAAAATGGACTTTAAATAATGATGTAAATCACTAAAATTATTATTAGTTCAAATATTATTTATTAAAATTTTAATTTGTACAAATAAATATAAAAAGATATTTACACTTTATTTTTAAGGTTTGTTAATTTTTATTCATTTCTTTATGACAAACTATTTAATTGGTACTATTCTTTTTTTAAAAATTTAAAATAAAGTGTTTTCATTATTAAGTACTACTTATCAAAACCCTAAATTTTCCTTGAAACTCTAGTTCTCATTAAATCGTAAAAATATTCATCTTATTATTGAACTTAAACTTGTAATATATACATTTAGGTATCTTGTAAAGGAACTCGTTGGAACGTCACTTAATTCTTATTACCATTTTATACACTTATACATCAAGTGAGTTTCCTTGCCTCTTTTTATATTATTTCACACCATTTTGGGGTGAAACATGTTAAACTTATCAACTTACACTTGTAAACATTTTATACTTGTAACGCACATGCAATTCATCTTTACCTTTTTGTCATGGTTATTTGTATTATTATGAGCTTTATATGAGATGCATTATATGTTGACAATCATTAACTATTGATAGCCTGGCGACATCACAGATCTATGGGTCTGAAAAGCCTATTTGGTGCTAAAGCCAATGTATTGTCGGCACATGATAATGTATGACTTGTTCATCATGGATACCAAGTACACTTTGCTAATCGTATAAACTTGTAATCTTAATATTAGTCGAGGTTTGATTGTAGCTATATGTGTTCTATAAAGTTTCATAACTCATAACCTTTGACCATGAATTTCTACTTGTAACCTTTTTATATTATATGTGTATTAAACCCTTGGAAACACACCAACTTCTTAGTTGACCTTTTATTTTTAATATGTTTTAGGAAATGCCCAAGCTTAAAGTTATCATTTGAAGTTTGCACAAATCTAGGATTTGGACCTACACTAAAGAATAAAAAGCTTTGAATTACTTTGTTTTATGTTTTGTTTATTTCATGTTGAGATTATAGTTGTGATGTTACATTTGAAACATATGATAATAATATTTACATTTAAGGATATTGTTATGTGGTTGTGAACAATCTTAACCCTCACATCTCGACGACTCCGCCGTCAAGGTTGAGGTGTGACATTACACATTCCAGTTACCAAATCATTCTTAATTAGCATATTCATGTTCTTAAATTTTATGTGGCACATTAGTTTAAGCAAGAGAAAAGACTCATCACTATTTGCTTTAGACAGAAGGCATGAAACTTCTCCTGAGGGAGAGGTTTCTTGCAAGTCCGTCATGTACATGTTCCCTTTCCCAGGGGCTCTGAGCAGGATATGCTCATAAGGAATGACCACCCCGGGCTTGAGAACAATATACTCATGCTTAGTAAAGAGCATGTTATGACTCTAATCACAAAATTGAGATACACTGAGAAGATTGTATCCAACCTCCTTGACAAAGTTTAACTTCTTAATGTTGAGCTTACCATTTGTGACCTTGCCCCTTCCAATAATGTAACCACTAGCATCTCCTCCAAAAGAAACTGGTCCTCCATCAATCTTTTCAAATTTTCGGAGTAATGACCTATTGCCTATCATGTGCCTGGAATAGCCACTATCAATGATCCATACATTATTGTTTGTCTTTAGTTGTTCCTACACAAAAGAGATGGTTAGTTACATTTAGAAACCCAAGCCTTATTGGTCTTGGGCTTATCAAAAGAAGTTGAAGGTAATGAAATATTAATAGATCCTATAGTCATGTTTTGAGGATCTTTTGCTGTTGTTGATGGAGAAATATCAGTCACTTGGTCTTTCTTTGTCTTCCACACCATCTTTGGAAGCTTAGACTTGAACTTCAATACTTCGGAAGTTTTACTAACTTCGGAAGTTTTGATGACTGGACCTTCAGAAGGTCTTGCTAACCCTGCAACAGGCTTCAGTGCTTTGGAAGTATTCCATTCTTCCGAGACCAAATTTTCTTCCAAATGCAATTTTTCACTTGCCTTCATCTTCATTTTGGAGTTTCCAAAGGAAACTGATTTTCCTTCTGAAGCTTGTTTCTTCTTGGAACTCTTAGAAGTCTCTTTCTTGATCATATGGAGAGTAACTTTTGGATTGTAAGGACAATCCTTAGCAAGATGAGAGGCACTCTCACATATGATACATTCTATTTTCTTCTTCCTATGAGCTTTCTTCTATGAACAAGGCTGAACTTGATAACTTTCCTTCTCCATCTTTATCTTTGCAGATGCAATGGATGTCCTTTTAGGGTGAGAAATTCCATTGGAGTTGGATGGTTCAGGTTGTGCAGTAGTGGTATACAACTGATCAGCCTTCTTCTTGTTATTGAGATGAGTTGATAGTACACTATAATTCATGGTACTAGAGTTCAACTTAGTATCTTCAGACTTTACCACTTCAAATCCTGCAAGGATAAAAACTTGTTTCTACTTAGAGTTGAAGGTGGCCTTGATCTCTTAAGCCTTCTTTGCTTTTCTTTTGCTCTTCCTGATCAAGTTCATTCTCATAGACTTGATCATCCCAGGCTTCTTACTCTCATCAGAAGGATAGTGACCCTTATTAGAATCCTCCTCTCTTCTTAGAGGAATTTTCACTATCTCTTCATTATCCTCTTCAGTTAAAGGATCTATGGGAGGAAGCTCATCTTCACAAGTTCCACACCTAGGAGATCTTACAAACAAGATTGTGTGTGGATGAGTTATCTCAATAGATCCCAGTCCCTGCTTATTCTAATAAAAAACATTTGCATGCAAGGATGAGGATATAATGTTTTAGAAGGTCTTTTCTTCAAGAACACATTTTTCTGCCCTAGCTTTGCTGATCACATGCTCAGCCTAGCATTAAGTCAACTTAGTGATGAGATATTTGATTTGAGTCCTATAATTTATATTTTCGTGTTTAAGAGTTGAAATGATTTTCTCTAAGTCCTCTATCTTTAACTTATAATCAATTTCATTTCTTTTAAAATCAGATTTTAAAATATTCATGGACTCAAGATCAGGTCTCATCTCTAAGTTATAAGACCTGTATCTATTAACTTTAACAATACATTTAGGTGTACAGAGAAGTTCCGATACCTTTGCTTTATCATGATCAGCCATCAGTGCTTGGTTTGGAGGTGCATCTTCCACCTGAAAGCTCCAGTCAAAGCCTCCTTCTTCAATAGCAACTACAGCTTGCTGCTTTGTCTTCTCATTTTGGTTGGCTATCTTAGTGTAGTTTGGTCTACTTTGTGCTTGGCCACCATTTGTCCTTGGTGCTTTACACTCCCTTGCAAAGTGGCCCATTTGGTTACAGTTGTAACACTTGACTTTCCTTTTATCCAACCCAAACTTTCCACTGGCTGCATTGCCTAGAAACTTCCTTCATATCCTCTTGTAGAACTTCTTGGCTCTATGAGTGAGAAGAGCCATCTGCTGGACTATTTCCATGTACTCCAGATCAGCTAGATGGATACAATCCAATTCTTCAAGAGTGAATAGAAAGTTACTTGTGCTTTCATCAGAAGACATAAAGTCATGTGAAGAGCTTGTCTCTTGGAATGGGCTTCCTTGAGTGTAGCTTTCGCTTGGTGTATCAATGAAGGTAATGAAAGGACCCTTTTGTGAGTTTTCAGGGTAGCATATAAGATGATTTTGAGGTTCTATGCTATCCCTTTCAGTCACATGCAGGGCTAAACTCGTTTGATTACTGGAGTTACTAGATAAACCTTGCATGTTCATCTCCATCTGGTATCCACTGAGAATACCATACAACTCAGTCAGAGTGAGAGTCTTAAGGTTCTTAGTCCTTTTGATAAGAACACAATAATGTGTCCATTTCCTAGGAAGAAAGGACCTAAACTTTCTTACAATGTCCCTATTTTCGAGAGTCACTCTAATATCCACTAGAGTGTCTATAATCTCAACATACCTAAAGTATTGTTGAGTCATGTTTTCATATGTATTAAAGGTGAAGTTTTTGACATACTTCTTCAGGAGATCCTTCTTGTTCTCCTTGGCTTCAATATACCCCTCATACATCAGCTTTAGTGCATCCCACAGCTGCTTAGCTGTTTTGAACTTCTTGAAGCCTCTGTATATGGAGTTTGGAAGATCAGTTTGAAGGGTTGTCATGACCTTTTGATCAATTTCTACTCTCTTCCTGTCTTCATTAGAGTAGTCAGCCATAGGCTTTGGAAGAGCATCAGAAGAGGTGCTTGGTATGTAAGGTCTTGAGATAACATATTCCCATATCTTGGAGTCTTGTGACTTGATGAAACCTTCCATTATTTTGCACAAAGTGTTAAAGTCTTCAGGAGTGATCAGTGGGGCCTTTGTCATGGTTCTAGTTTCTATATCAGCTTTAGTAATAGCTGCCATTTGAGATGTTAAGTATTTTGTATGTGAGATGGATCTTAAGATGGTGATATCTTACAATCAAGAGCCTGGAATGCTTTGATACCAATTGTAGGACTGTTTGAGGGATGGTCACTTACAACACAACACACAATGAGGAGAGTGAGTTAGAATACTTAACAGATCAAATAGGGAACTATTAACCAGTTACTCTTTGATACAATAAAACACATGTAATAAAGAGACAGAACAAGAACAAGATAACACAAGTGTTTGGTTTCCAAGAATGTTGTATATTGATCTCAAGTTCCTTACAGGTGTTACAAAGCATAAAGAAAGATACAAAGGACCTGAGATACTTTATACTATATCCTATAGCCCGCCATACTTTGAAGGCCAACTGGAGACATAATCTAAACAATAATAAAATCAATGTAGAGTCAAAAGGCCGAGTGTCTTTTGACTAGTGACTATGACATGCCATAGCTCACATCCTAATATATTACAAAAAGAATAAAAGTATATAAAGTAGAAAGAAACAGACTCAAGACCTCAATGTATGGATACCAAAAGCATGGACCTTTAACCAACTTGTGAAAGTTGGTGAGTCAACAGAGTTGCAGCAGAAAGGTGGTCCAGCTTTATGGTAAAGGTACATTAGATAAAGCATGTACTCAAAAGTCTTTAGAAGAAATCTGTCTTCATCAGTTGACATCGTAATACTTTGTCTTTGAAGCTTCGGAAGACTTCATATTTGGCTTCAGAAGATATTGGTCTTGGTTTCTGAAGATTTCACACTTAGAATATTTTCTAAGGCATAGTGTGAAACTTCTGAAGCATTCTAGTTAGTACTTTTATGCATGTATGCAGGTTAGACTTTGGATGTTTTGGATTGCATCAACCTTATATGAAACCTTACTAAATTTATAAGGTACGAAAAAGTGTCATATGAAGGGAAAAGTAAGTCAAAATAAGTCATATATGTGTGAGTTAATTGTTCGTGGCAGTCAGAAAATTTAGGCAAAGTCATATAAATTCAACGCTATTCGGCTAATACAACCATGTCGCCTTTTAACTAAAGAGAACTAGTTTAACTTTTCCTAAAGAAAACTACTTTGTAACTACTAAAAACTAACTTAATATTAAAATATAAATGCATTGTCATTGAAATACGAACTTACAATTTTTCTTGTCGTGTCATCATATGT